>JAKSZT010021619.1:12419464-12568852 GCA_026826555.1 Tolypeutes matacus
TTTTTTTTTTTTTTTTTCTTTTTTAAGGATTTATTTATTTATTTACTTTTATCCATTTTTACACCCCTTCCCCCTCCCCCTCCGTTTTTGCTGTTTCTGTGTCCATTCGCTGGGCAACTCTGTGTCCATTTTCTGCCCTCTCTTCTCATCCTTCTCCTCCTGTCTTCACTGGGATTCAATCCTTGGAATCTCTGATGTAGGAGAGAGGCATCCTGCCCGCGCAACCTTAGTTGCTGGTTTTTCGGTGCGTCTCATCTTGCCTCTCCCTTGTGTCACTCTCCTATTATGTCATCATCTTGCTGTGTGGCTCGCGGGAACTAGTGGTGCGCCCGCGCACCTTCTATATATTTTTTAAATTTTTACCAGGAGGTCCCGGGGATCGAACCCAGGTCCCTCCATATGGGAGATGGACGCCAACCAGATATAGCCCCCTGCTATATCTCTTAAGGTTGACCAGAGATACCTAGAGTTACAGTCTTTTCCCATACAGGATGGACATATAATAAATCAGGCTTAGTTTATCACCAGCATTCTAAAAACCAGACCTAGGGAGGAAAACGAGGTCTGGGGACACATGCATGGTTTCTAATATAGCGAATGTTTAGCCCACCCTGATTATCACAGAATCAGGACAGTGAGAATATTCGCATTAAGATCATTTTTTAAAAGCCTTGCTTGGTATATCCACATTCTCACCTTCTTTCATGATGTTTGCCATAATTTTATCCTCTTCCTTTGGATGGGCCATCATTTCCTGTTTCTTTGTCTTGTACTCTTATATACAAGAGCAGTGCTTCTGTTTCCATGCCATTCTTATGTAATGCAAATGCTGAAAGTAAATGTTTATTCATTCATTCACTTTTGGGTTAAGTATGTGACATTCAAAGCTAATGGAGGAAATAGCCACACAGTGTGATCTTTAACATGCACACTCTTTGGTTGGCAGCATAAATGAAAATAGCAGAAAATGTGACTTCTTTAGATCTAAAAGTTAGGGGAAAGAAAAGTAATTTATTTCTGTCCTGGCTCCTGGCCACAGTTTTTGTGCCTCCATAAACATGTGTTAGCTGCTTGTTTTCTTTTTATAAAAGTATTTAATTTTTTTTTTCCTTTTCTGAATCGTTATTTTCAACTATACCACTACTAGTAACCTTTTAAATGTTGTTTAAAATGGGCTTTATGAAAGACTTAAGGGTTTTAGGTAGTCCTCCAGATGCCTTTAGTCAGATTAAGTTGTACTTTTTAGGTTCAGACAAAGGAGGATTTTAGAAACTCTTGTCTTCTCTGAAGCTTTTGTCCGGACAGGAGTATGGGGAGCCTTGGGGATCCCCTTGCTCTGTGAGATCAACCAAAGGCTCACATAAATTGATTCTCAAAAAGTACTTCTTTGGGCCTTTTGGCCATCACTGTCAACACAGTCTGGGCTGTGCTTGGGTGCTGTGTCAGAAGACAGGGCCTTGGCTAATCCACTGCCATAGATCTGTTCCTTCGTATATGCAGTACAGTACAGGAAGAACAGGCACCATGACTGATGTCCATTGGTGATTCCTCCATTTGCTGTTGACTCACACAGTGCTAGAGAAATGGGACATTAAGTCCTTGCAGAAGCATTGCTATAAAGTCCGTGACTTAAGTGCTACTCTAGAGAAGTTGGACTTTATCAACAACTTTTTTTTTTTTTTTTTTTTTTTTAAAGATTTTATTTTATTTATTTATGTAGCTCCCCTTGCTGCTTGTGCTCGCTGTGTCCGTCTGCTGTGTGCCCCTCCGTGTCCGTTTGTCTCCCCCTGCCGGGCCGTCCCGCTGCGTCAGCTCACCACGCCGCGCGGGCTGGCCTGCCCTCACCAGGAGGCCCCGGGAATCGAACCCAGGGCCTCCCATATGGCAAACGGGAGCCCCATCGATTGAGCCACATCCGCTTCCCCTATCAACAACTTTAACAGTGTCTTGGAGTCCTTGTATATTGAGATGAAGGAATCATGGAAGATTGCAGGATACCCATGTATGCACTGGTGAATCTTGCAACAACTTCAGTTTCCAAAATGACATTGGATTTTCCAGAGAATGAACTGGATCTGTTTAGAAAGATTTTGGAACTGATTTTTCACTTAGAAACTGGTTTTGCATCTTTCACAAACATTTTGAGCCTGGTTGATCAACTTCAAGGCAAGAAGAGGGAAAAGGAAGCTGAGCATGTGCTACACAAATTTTGCACAAAACAAATGGCTGATTGAGAAACAAGGGGGAATTCAGCCTGCACTACTGGAGATGCAGCATCTTGGAGATGGAGCATTTCATTTAGGAGACCTACTCCAATGCTATGAAGATCTGCAACATCTGCCACAGCCTCATGATCCAGGGTCAAAGCTGCAAGTTTGTGAGATTTGAATGCATTTACCACAAATGGCCAAGTACTTCCAGTCTAATTCTGAATTGGGCTGCCACCACTGTAACATCTACTGGCCCCATGAGGTAACAGAAATCTTGGACCCTGAGAAGGAGAGGGAGTCTGGTATCTCCAGATTGAACAAAAAGTCCTTCAGTCCAGGCAGCCCTAGCTGATGTGTACTGCTGAATGGTTTGCTGCCTTGTGGTAGAAGGACCAACTGCAAGAAAGGAAATCTTTGTTTTCCTTGAACAAGACTCACTTTCCTTGTTCTTTATGTTCTCTTATTCAAAGTTTGGAATAAAACTCTACTGAGGAAAGGCATAGTACCCATTCAGTTCCTCAGAAAGTTAACTATAGAATTACCATATGACCTGGCAATCCCACTTCTAGGTATATACCCAAAAGAATTGAAAACAGGGACTCAAGCAGATACTTGTACACCAATGTTCATAGCAGCATTATTCACAATAGTCAAAAGGTGGAGGCAACTCAAGGGTCCATCGACAGATGAATGGATAAACAAAATGTGATGTATACATACATGGAGTATAACTGCAAAAAGGAATGGTGCTCTGATACATGCTACAACATGGATGAACCTTGAAGACTTCATGTTGAGTGAAATAAGCCAGACACAGAAGAACAAATACTGTATGATTTCACTTATGTAAAATTCCTAGAATAAGCAAATACAGAGACTGAAAGTAGATTACAGGTTGCCAGGGTCTGGGGGTAGGTGGGGTAGAGAGAAATGAGAAGTTAATGCTTAATGGGTATGGAATTTCTGTTTGGGGTGATGAAAAAGTTTTGGTAATAGATGGTGGTGAAGGCAGTACAATATTGGAATGTAATTAAGGCCACAGAATTGTACACATGTAAGTAATTAAAATGGGAAATTTTGTATATACATATATACATAAGTCTACTAAAGAGCTGCTAATGCAAAGTACCAAAAATATTTTGGCTTTTGTAAAGGATATTTATTTGGTGTAAAAGTTTACAGATCCTGGGGAGCGGATGTGGCTCAAGCAGTTGAGAACCTGTTTCCCAAATGGGAGGTTCCGGATTCAGTTCCCATTGCCTCCTAAAAACAAAAACAAAACAACAAGCAAAACAAACAAAAATAACCAACTCAGGGGAACCAATGTGGCTCAGTGGCTGAGCGCTGGCTTACCATATACAAAGTCCCGGGTTTAAAAGTCCCGTACCTAAAAAATGAAAGGAAAAAAAAAAAAACAAAAAAACAAACAAACAAAAAAACACCTTACAGTTCTAAGGCCAAGAAAAGTCTAACTCCAGGCACCATAAGAGCTGTTTTCTCACCAAAGTAAGCTGCCACATGTTGAAGCAAGGTTGTGGGCAATTTCTGCCAGGTCTCTCCTTGCTCTCTGGGCTTTCTCTCTGTGGCTCAGCTGCTCCTCTTTCTTCCAGATTTCAGCTGTAAGCTATCGGGCAAATGGCTCATCTCTCCCCTGGGCCTCAGCTGTTTGAGCCTTCTCCTTTCTCTCACATGGCAGGATCAAAATGACAGAGCCTCGTTTCCTGTGTCTGTCTCAGTCAGTCTTTCTGTTTATATCAGACCCAGCAAGGGGGCAGAGACCCAACCTGAGTTACGCTTCACTGACATGGCCCAACCAAAAACCCTAAAGCTATCTTATCAAGTAATCTAATCAAAGGCCTCAGCTGAATTTAATGCAATCAAAGGTTATCACACCCAGAGGAATAGATTCCTTTACAAACATAATCTTTCTCTTTTGGGGATTCATAAAATAGTCTCAAACTGCCACAATAATATTACCACAATAAAGTTTTTCTTTTAAGAATGTGTTTTATTTTCTTGTTGCTGTACCTTGTTCCCTCCTTCCAATATTCTAGGCTTACAAAAAGGTAGTGTATAACATAATAAAGGGAACTTTATTTAAGGCTGGTTATTTTAAATTTCTGGTATCTTTAAGGACTAATTGTTATAAAATAGCTTTATTAAAATGGTTTATCCTCTCTAATTAATTTTAATGGTACTTCCTTATTACTTGGCAAATAGATTAGTTTTCACAGCACTATATATTATATATTGCTGAATGTATAAATATGCATTGTAATGCTCTTTTGTATCTTTTCTTCTTTTCAAAGGTTTTCTTATTTTCCACTTGGCATATGCTTCTGGAATTATATTCACCATGGTTTTGGACGACCTTCCAAACTTAGAAGACATCTATACTTCCTTGTGTTCATCAACAGTGGAAGACTCAGAGATGGATTTTGACTCTGGACTTGAAGATGATGACACAAAAAGTGATAGTCTTTTGGAGGATTCCACAGTCTTTGTGGCCTTTAAAGGAAATATAGATGATAAAGACTTCAAATGGAAATTGGACACAATATTGGAGAATGTGCCCAATTTGTTACACATGGGTAATTTGCTTTACTTTTTTTCCTTATTGTTACTCTTTCTGAAGAGTTTGCCTTTCCATGGTTATTTTGAGTTTTACTATGAAACTTTGCTAAACTGAGTTGAAAGGCTGGTTTTAAATGCAAAGTTTGAATTATAGGATTTCAAAAAAAAACAAAACACGTAATGCTGTTGTGTTTCTTTAAAGTACTTGGAAAAACTGAACATAATAAAGTATTGGTTAACATAGAAATTCTTAATCTGCGTTTTGTCAGTAGTAGATAGGAGTAATTCTGTGTTTTGCTCTAGTAGATAGGAGTAGTTCTAAAGACCCAAATTAATTTTTGTGTTTAGACTCTCTGGTCTTCAGTTTCCTTACCTGTAAAATGAAAGGATTGTGGGATGAATCTTTAAGGCTTCTTAATGCTTAAAAAAATCTGTTACTCCATGGTTATACTTAAAGTGTACTTAAAATTTATTCTCTTAAATTTTAGATTGGAGGTCATAAACTGACATTCTGCTAGATCCCACCAGCAGCTGTGTGTTTGGGTTTTGACCCAGTTTAGTGTTTGGGTTTTTTAATGTTTGAATTGAGTCGCCATAGTTTTAAAATTTAGGATATTTTACATAAAAATCCAGATTTTGTATTTCTCTTTAAAAATGGGAAGATCTGATCAATTGAGCCCTCTCTTTCCCAGAGTAGCAACTGCTAGTGGGGGGGTGGGCCCTCAGTTCACTCCAGTTCCCATCTGACCCCTCCACACATTTAGAAGACCTGTTTGACTCTTCTGGGCATTTGTGATTTTGGCCCTTGCTCTAGGTGTTCTCCATTTCTTCTGTTTATCACCTTATCTAATCTCTTCTAGCATAGTGCAAAGGCCAGATTTTACCCTTTTATCACAGATCCTGATTTAATCAAGTGCTAATTAGCTTGTTTCAGTTTTGGTTGTTTTTTCTTTGAGGTTTGATATCAGGGAGAAACTATTATTTTTTTCAAGGGCTTTTTACTGAATTGTCAGGACTTTTTAAGTTATGGATTATTATAGTATTAGAGAATTTTGTGTGTTAAAGTTGTGGTTACCATTTTCACCACCATAATGGTCATAATATATATTATAAGGGCCTAGCTGGACCTGAAATTGTTCATTGCTCTTAATTACCCACATTGTCATATTGTTGTTACATTGTTGAATCAGTTTACTAATGGTTTTTAAATAACTTACTGGACCCAGACTTGATGTTAACGGATTATATTCTTGCTCCAAAAAATAGTTTAAGTCAAATCTTCTCAGATATGATGTAAGTTATTAAAGCTTTTGATAAAGAATAAGTAGGAAAACATCTTGGAAGATGGATGAGTAGGGAGCTCTAGGATTTGCTCCTCATCAAAAACAGCTTATGGACAGACAAAAACTGTCTGAAACAACTGTTCTGGGGTTCCAGAGGCCAAGGGAGCACTGTACAGCCTCCAGAGAAGAGCAGGAGGAAGAGGCTAAGAATCTGTTGTAAAGAACTTGTGTGTAGCTTGCTCGGCATGGCTGCTGGTGCTTGTCCTGCACTCTCAAGGCAGGCTGCCCCAGAGTCCAATTCCTGGCTGGTTGCTGTAGACAGAGAGGGATGTGGAAGTCTTCATCCCTGAGAACGGGGACCAGGGCAAGGCTGAGCACTGTCCACAGCTTTTGATCAGCGAATTCAGATCACTGGGTCCCAGCTTTGAGCTGCTGTTTTATTCTGGACAGGTACCACCACAGCCATTGTTTCAATCCTGTCCCAATAGGGGCAGAGATGGTGGGGGTTTAAAGATACAGTTCTTCCTTAGAGCTGCAGGAAACAGTTTGCTGAAGAGCACCATCTCCTGAGCAGACCAGGAAAGTGCAACTTTGGGGAGTCATCAAAATGGCTTTGGATATTTTTCCTGACCCTCTCCCCAGGGCTCTTCAAATCCAGTCTGTGCCATCTTCCTGGGTCCCTGGCCTTGGTTTGGCTGGGAGATAATGACTTGGGAAAGTCCTCTTAGGGTGACCCTGCTCCGAGAACTTGTTTTCAGGCAAAAGCAGTTAGAGACAATAAAAGGACAGTGAAAAAATAAAAATAAAAACTATAGAGGCAGGGAAGCGGCTGTGGCTCAATCAGTGGGGCTCCCGTTTACCATATGGGAGGCCCCGGGTTCGGTTCCCGGGGCCTCCTGGTGGGGGCGGGCCCGCCCGCACGGCGTGGTTGGCTGACCCAGCGAGCGCGGGCGGCAGTGGGGGGATAAATGAATAAATAAATAAAATCTTTAAAAAAAAAAAAAAAAACTATAGAGGCAAAGCAAAAATAAACAGAACAGATCAAGAGAAGGAACAGAGGAAAGGAAGCTTTTTCCTGAGGGGTAAAACATTTGCACAAATAGTGTAGTCTTAAAAATTGGATTGCATATCCAGGGCAAGAATCAGATGAAGAAGAGTTGGAAAAATCTGGTCAGTTAAACACCAGAAATTCTAAAGGTCTAGAATAAGTTGAACCAAGTGTCAAAGAAGAACCTTAACACAAAGCCAATCAACAATAAAACCCTAGGCAAGAGAAACTTATGTTCAAGTAAACACATCAAGATAAGCAGATGCCTAGATATCAGTAAAAAATTACAATCCCAATTCTTGTGGAATACATAAATATACATGTCCAAGAAGTACACTATACTCCAAACAGAATAAATCCTAATAGATCTTCTCCAAGACACATACTAATCAAATGTCAAATGGCAAAGATAAAGAGAGAATCCTGAAAGCATCAAGAGAAAAGAAATTTGTCACATACAAAGGAACTGCAATAAGACTAAGTGCAGATTTCTCAGCAGAAACCATGGAGGCAAGAAGGCAGTGGTATTATATATTTCAGGTACTCAAAGAGAAGAACTGCCAGCCCAAGAATTCTTTACCTGTCAAAACTGCCCTTCAAAAATGAGGGAGAGTTTAAGGTATCCACAGAAGTGCCCTACAAAAAGTACTAAGGGGAAAAAAAAACAAAAAAAAAAAAAACAAAAAAAAAACACAAACAAACAAAAAAAGTACTAAGGGGAGTTCTTCAGGCTGAAAGAACAAGACAGGGAATAAAGGGTTGGAGCAGAGTGTAGAAATGAGGATTATCATTAAGGGTAACTAAAAAGGTGAAAAAAGAGAGAAAAATATTTAAGATATGATATACAAAAACCAAAGGCCAAAATGTTTGAAATACTGCCTTTAAAGTAATAACAATGAATGTTAATAGATTAAACTCCCCAATCCAAAGACACAGACTGACAGAATGGATAAAAAAGTGTGATCCAATAATATGGAGAGACTCACTTTAGATCCAAAGACACAAATAGGTTGAAAGTGAAAGGTTGGACACAGATATTCCACACAAACAGTAACCAAGAAAGAGCTGGGGTAGCTATACTAATACTGGGCAAAATAGACTTTAAATGCTAAATCGTTTTGAGACAAAGAAGGACAATATATATTTATAAAAAGTGGCAATCCACCAAAAAGAAATAACAGTCATGAATATATATGCACCTAATTATGGTGCACCAAAATACACAAGGCAAACACTGGTAAAACTGAAGGGAGAAATAAACGTCTCTACAACCATAGTTGGAGACTTCAATACACCTCTCTCATCAGTAGATAGAACATCTAGACAGAGGATCAATAAGGAAACAGAGAACTTGAATAACATGATAAATGAACTAGACCTAACAGATAAACACAGAACATTGTACTCCAAAACAGCAGGATATACATTCTTCTCAAGTGCTCATGGATCTTTCTCCAGGATAGAGTACATGTTGGGTCACAAAACAAGTCTCAGTAAATTTAAAATGATTGAAATTATGCAAATACTTTCTCTGACCATAATAGAATGAAGCTGGAAATCAATAACAGGCAGACAATTAGAAAATCCACAAATATATGAAAATTAAACAACATGTTGTTAAACAATCAGTGGATCAAAGCAGAAATTGCAAGAGAATTCAGTAAATATCTCTAAACGAATGAAAATGAGAATATACCATATCAAAACTTAAGGATACAGGAGCCTGTGTAGCTCAGTGGTTAAGTGCCGGCTTCCCACATAAGAGGTCCCAGGTTCAATCCCTGGCACCGGTACCTAAAATTATAAATAAATAATTAATTAATTAAAAAGAGGATACGGCAAATGCGGTGCTAAGAGGGAAATTTATGGCCTTAAATGCCTGCATTAAAAAGGCAGAAAGAGCTAAAATCAAAGACCCAACTGCATACCTGGAAGAACTAGAAAATGAACAGTAAACTGACACCAAAGCAAACAGAAGGAAATAAATAAAAAAATATTAGAGCAGAAATAAATGAAATTGAGAATTGGAAAAAAAAACACAATAGAATTAACAAAACCAAAACTGGTTCTTTAAGATCAGTAAAATTGACAAACCTTAGCAAGATTAACAATGAACAAAAGAGAGAAGATGCAAATAAATAAAATCAGAAGTGAGAGGGGGGACTTCATGACTGACCCCCCAGAAAGAAAAAAATCATAAGAGGATACCATGAACAACTGTTTACCAACAAATTAGACAACTCAGATGAAATGGACAAATTCCTAGAAACACATGAACAACTGACACTGATTCTAGAAGAACTAGAAGACCTCGGCAGACCAGTTACAACTAAAGAGATTAAATCAGTCATCAAAAGCATCCCAACAAAGAAAAGCCCAGGACCAGATGGCTTCACAGGGGAATTCTACCAACCATTCCAAGAAGAATTAATTCCAATCCTGCTCAAATGTTTGCAAAAAAATTGAAGAAGAGGGAACATTTCCTAACTCATTCAGTGAAGCCTGCATCACCCTCATACCAAAGCCAGATAAAGATACTTCAAGAAAAGAAAATTACAGACCAATTTAAATAATGAATATAGATGTAAAAATCCTGAATAGAATACTTGCAAATCAAATCCAACAGCATATTAAAAGAATTATACATCACGATCAAGTGGTTTTTACTCAGGTATGCAAAGGTGGTTCAAAACAAGAAAATCAATTAATGTAATACACCATATTAACAAATCAAAGGGCAAAAAATACATGATCATCTTAATTGATGCAGAAAAGGCATTTGACAAAACCCAGCATCCTTTCTTGATAAAAACACTTCGAAAAATAGGAATAGAAAGAAACTTCCTGATCATGATAAAGAACATCTATGAAAAACTTACTACAGCTAACATCATACTTAATGTTGAAAGACTGAAAGGTTTCCTTCTAAGATCAGGAATAAAGACAGTGATGCCCACTGTCACCACTGTTATTCAGTATTGTGCTAGAAGTTCTAGGTAGAGCAGTTAAGCAAGAAAAAGAAAAGTCATCCAGATTGGAAGGGAAGAAGTAAAATTTTCATTATTTGCAGATGACATGACTGTATATGTAGAAAGTTCCCAAAAAATCTATAATAAAGCTACTAGAGCTAATAAATGAGTTCAGCAAAGTGGCACAATACAAGATCTACATGCCAAAATCAGTAGGGTTTCTTTTTTTTTTTTTTTTTTTTTTTTTAAAGATTTTATTTATTTATTCATTTATCCCCCCCCTTGCTGCTTGTGCTCGCTGGGTCAGCTAACCACGCCGTGCGGGTGGGCTTGCCTTCACCAGGAGGCCCCGGGAACCGAACCCAGGGCCTCCCATATGGTAAACAGGAGCCCTACTGATTGAGCCACAGCCGCTTCCCAGTAGTGTTTCTATACACTAATAATGAGCAATCTGAGGAGGCAATCAAGAAGAAAATTCCTTTTACAATAGCAACTAAAAAATATCTAGGAATGCATTTAACCCAAGATATAAAGGACTTGCACAAACAAAATTACAAAACATTCCTAAAAGAAAATAAAAGAAGACCTAAATAAGTGGAAGGACATTCCATGTTCATGGATTGTAAGACTAAATAACGTTAAGATGTCAGTTCTACTCAAATTCACTTACAGATTCAATGTAATCCCAATCAAAATTTCAATACCCTACTCTGCAGAAATGGAAATGCCAATTAGCAAATTTATTTGGAAGGGTAACAGGCCCCAAATAGCCAAAAACATCTTGAAAAAGAGGAACAAAGTTGGAGGATTCATACTTCCTAACTTTAAAGCATATTATAAAGCTTCAGTGGTCAAAACAGCATGGTCTTGGCATAAAGATAGATATATTGACCAATGGACTTGAATTGAAAGTTCAGGGGAGCCAATGTGGCTCAGTGATTGAGTGCAAGCTTCCCACATACAAGGCCCTGGGTTCATTCCCCAGCCCCAGAACCTCAAAATAAATAAGAAAAAAAAGTTCAGAAATAGACTCTTACATCTATGACCAATTGATATTTGACAAGGCTGCCAAGTCCACTCAACTGGGACAGAATCATCTCTTCAACAAATGGTGCGGGGGGAACTGGGTATCCATATGCAAGGCAATGGAAGAGGACCCATATCTCATACCTTATACAAAAATTAACTCAAATTGGATCAAAGACCTCAATAAAACTCCTTGAAGAAAATGTAGGGAAGCATCTTCAAGACCTTGTAGTAGGTCAGTGGTTTCTTAGACTTTACACCCAAAGCACAAGCAATGAAAGAAAGCAGAATAAATGGGACCGTCTCAAAATTACAAACTTTTGTGCTTCCAAGGGCTTTGTCAAGAAAGTGAAAAGGCAACCTACTCAATGGGAGTAAATATTTGGAAACCACATATCTGATAAGGGTTTAATATCCAGAATATATAATGAAATCCTTAAACTCAATAAAAAGACAACCCAATTAAATAATGGGCAAGTGACTTAAATAGACATTTTTCCAAAAAGGAAATACAAATGTTTAATAAAGCACATTGTAAAGATGCTCACCATCACTAGCTATTAGGGAAATGCAAATCAAAACTGCAATGAGATATCACTTCACATCTACTAGACGGGTCACTATTTAAAAAAACAAACAGAAAACTACAAGTGTTAGAGAGGATGTGGAGAAATAGGAACACTTTCACTTTTGGTGGGAATGTAAAATGGTGTAGCCGTTATGGAAGACAGTTTGGTGATTCCTCAGGAAGCTAGGTATCCAATCACCATATGATCCTACAATCCTACAACTAGGTATATACCCAGAAGAACTGAAAGCAGGGACTCAAACAGACATTTGCAAACCAGTGTTCCTAGCAGCATTATTCACAGTTGCCAAAAGATGGAAGTAACTCAAGTGTCCATAAGCTGATGAATGGATAAACAAAATGTGGTGTATACATACAATGGAATATTATTCAGCTATAAAGAAGGAATGAAATCCTGATAAATATGACAATGTGGATAAACCTTGAGGACATTATGTTGAGTGAAATAAGCCAGACATAAAAGGACAAATATTGCATGATCTCACTGAAATGCACTAATTTTAATAAGCAAGCTCCCATAAGAGTTAAGATTCTAGAATATAGGTTACCAGGAGAGAAAAATAAGGGTGGAAAACAGGAAGCTAATGCTTAATTTATGCATAATTTATATTTAGGTTGATTGTACATGTTTGGAAATAGATAGTAATGATGGTACCACATTATTGTGAGTGTGATTAACAGTGTTGAATTATGTTTGTGAATGTGGTTGAAAGGGAGAAGTTTTGGGTTGTGTATGTCACTAGATGGAAAGTTAGAAGACAAAACATGGGATTGTATAACGGTAAGCACTGATGAGGATATTGGACTATAGTTAATAGTACAAATATAAGAATGTTCTTTCATGAATTATAACAAATGTATGACACTATTACAAGATGTCAGTAATAGGGTGGTATATGGGAAAATATACACCTAATGTAAACTATGGACTCTAGTTAACAGTAATATTTTAATATTCTTTCACCAATTATAACAAAGTTACCACATTAATACAAAGTATCAACAGTAGGGCATGGGGTGTATGGGAATATTGTATTTTTTTTTTACATGCCTTTTCTGTAAACCTACAGCTTCTCTAAAAAATACAATAATTTTTTTAAAAAGATAATGCTAAATGAAAGAAACCAGACACAAATTGTATGATTCTACTTATATAAAATGTAAATATAGGTAAATTTGTTTTAAAAATATAACTACATCGTAAACAAGTATTTTTCTGCAAGCCATCTCACAAGTAGATAATACTAGAAACAAATTTGATGTTCATCTCAACTATGTATAAGATTCCAATACTTTTCAGATAGGGAAAAAGCCTAGTAGTATCTATACTCTGTTGAACCAGGATCCCAAGCTTCCTGCCTGTTGCTCTTTGAAGGCATAACTGTTATGGAAAGAAAATTGACCTGAGAATCAGAGCTGGATTTTAATGCTATCCCTGATGCTGCTAGGTAACCACAGGATTCTGGACAAATCACTTAGCCTTTCTGGGCTTTTGTTCCCTTACCTATAAAATCACTTTGGACAAAATGTTGCCTAATCCTTTCTATTTATAAAATCCTATGAATTATCTCTCTGCTCCTAGCAAGTGGTCTCTTTTTTCCATGTTAGAATAAGTGAACTCCATGTCTATGTAAGTTAGCATTCAAAGTATAATGGTTTTAGAGCTGGAAGGGGCTTTAGGCAGGCTCTAAGCACTGTCCCCTTTCTACATTTATTTCTGATTTTGAGAACAGATAATGCCTATATGACCATTTTGTTAATACTGGAATGTATAACTGATTAGAGAATACTGAAAGTCTAATTTAGCTGAGTTCATAATAAAAGGGAAAATTATTTTGTCTGAGATTATATATACATGTTTTTTAATCAGGTAACTGTCTGGACCTGGGATTTGCTTTCCAGTCTGTAAAATGTAATTAGAGGGGAGGTGTGGGAGGTGGGGCATATGGGAATTAGCTCAAGCAGTTGATTGCCTGCTTCCCACATGGTGGGGCGGGGTGTGTCCCAGATTTGGTTCCTGGTGCCTCTTGAAAAAACAAAAACAAACAAGCAAAACAGGCAAAAAGGCCAACTCAGGGAAGCCAGTGTGGCTCAATAGTTGAGCGCCAGCTTCCCTCATATGAGCTCCTAGGTTCAATTCCTGGTACCTCAAAAAAAAAAATGTAATTAAAGACGGTATTACCTCCTCAATGAGTTAAATTCTATATCTTCTTTTAAAACTATGTTCCGAAGTTTGCATTGATTTTCAGACTTGTTGAAATGTAATGTTTGCATGTGCTTATTGAAGCTTAGTTGTCAACTCCATGTTATTTTCCTCCTTAGTTTAGTGTGCTGCAATGGAAATTCTGTTTTTGTTTAAAGTAGGAAAATAATAATTAAAAAACATCAAAGACACAAAGAATCAATATTTAATTAAGCCCTCCTTAAATTGAAGTATTTATTAATAAGCTTATGAATGTCTTGCACAACGATGAACGATGCCCAGTGAATATTTAGATGTTTGAGGAATAAATATTTCAAGTACTTAATTTGAAGAGATAAAATTGCTTACCATTTTATAAACAGATCTACTCTTCTCTTTTTTAATGTCCTTTCTTTAAATAAATTTAGTAGATTATAGTTTCAGATGCCCTAATGTTCTGTAGTTGGCAGGTCCACAGCCAGTATTTTTGTAAGCTTTCACTTGAACTTTGAGACCTATATGTTCTTGGCTTCTCAGTTCACATGCAGTGAACTGTGCCCAGAAGTAAATATTATTCTATTAATTTGAACTTCTCTCTCCTTTTGTTTCCATTTTAATACTTAATACTTTCCATTTTATTCAGTGTCTACTGTGTGTCAGTACTGTGCTAGGTTTTTTGCATATATTATTTCATTTAATACTTCCAATCTCATGAAGTAGGTTTTTCATAGTTTTAAAAAAAGAGAAAGTCATGTTTCAGAAAGATTAAATAACTTGTTCATGGTACTCAGAAACTAAGTGGCAAAGCTGGGATTAGATTTGAAATCTATCTAAAGCCAAAGCCCAAGGTCTCTCAGGTATTTCAGGCTGGTGCTCTGCCCTGTGCTTTTATCTTTTTTGATGGTGGTGGTGGTAGCTAAAAACTTACTAATATTATTCTCTTTCTTTCACAACCAAGAATCCAGCAAGCTAAAGGTGCAGAAGGTGGAGCCCTGGAACAGTGTGCGTGTGACATTCAACATCCCCCGGGAAGCAGCAGAGCGGCTAAGGATCCTGGCTCAGAGCAACAACCAGCAGCTTCGGGATCTGGGGATTCTTTCCGTTCAGATTGAAGGTCTTTTATTTTGCCGTGTGCCCATCTGTGCCAAAATTATAAAAACAGTAGATTATAGCATGATTTCCTATGCTTGTTGTTTTGTTCTCCTTTGTTCTTATGTTTCAGTGACTCACATAACCTGTGCTTCACATTACAGCACCTTCGGATAAAGAAAAATTAACACAGTTACTGGGTCCTGATGCTCTTAAGCATCCGTAGCCTCAGACTCCCCATTCCTTCCTTGGCTGATTTTTTTTTTTTTTTTAATTTTTCATCCTGCAACCTTGATGAACTAGCTTATTAATTGTAACAGGTTTTTTGTTTTTTGTTTTTAATTAGATTCCTTAGGATTTTTTATACAAGGTAATATAATCCTTTCCAATGTGAATGCATCTTGTTTCTTTTTCTTGCCTGCTTGCCCTGGCTAGAACCTCCAGAGCAATGCTGAATAGAAGTGGCAAGGGTAGACATCTTGTTTTGTTCTTGATCTAAGGAGAAAAGTTTTAGTCTTTCACTGTTAAATATTAATTTAGCTGTGGGATTTTCATAGAAGCTTTTTTAAAAATCAGATTGAGGAAGATTCTTTCTGCTTCTAGTTTGAGTGTTTTTGTTTTTATCATGAAGGAGTGTTCATTGTTTTTCCCCATATTCCTTTACTGTTCCTATTGAGATGATCATCATGTTTTTATTTTTTAAAAGATACTTAGATTACATAAATGTTACACAAAAAATATAGAGATTCCCATATACCCCACCTCTCCCACCTCCTACAACCTCCCACAACAATATCCTTCATTATTCTGGCACATCACCTGCAACGGATAAACACATCCTGGGGCTTTGCCATTAAGCATGGACCATAGTTCACATTGTAGGCCATACTCTCTCCCACACAGTTCTGCATCTTAAATGATGATATAAAATGGCCTATATCGTCATTGCACTGTCACTTAGGACAATTCCCAAGTCCCGAAAAAGCCCCTGTATTACAACTGCTTTTCCCTCACCCTGCCCCCAGAGCATACAGTGGCCACTGGCTCCACATTAATGTTGTCATTTCTTCCATTGTTTGAATCACAATATGTCTGTAGTAGAATACCAGTAAGTCCACTCTAGTCCATAGCTCTTTCCTCAATTCTGAGGAGTCTGGGATGGTAATGTCCACTCCACCTCCAATTGAGAGGGGGCTTATATCCCATGGGGAAGATGGATGGGATTATCCTGCCTGCAGCTGCCGACTCTCTCCATTCCCTGGGATGGCCGTTGTCCATCATCATCTCCCCGCCGGGTGTCCTGGGTGAGTCCACTGAGCAGTAGAGTAGGAATTGCAGCTCCACCGAGATTCTGGGCTGAGCTGGCACATGGACAGCCCAAAGACTCCAGTCTCTGGGTGTACACCTACAAACTCTAGCACCAAGTATAGATTTGAATAGAAGGGAAAGATGAACCATGTGCAGGAAAGACATATTTGAGTCCAACTCTGTCACTCTCAGGAGCACAAACTCCAAAGTAGGGCCCACTGGAAAGGCACCAAACTCCTGAGCTATCTGCCCTAACATAGGACCTCGGTTTTTCCAGAGCCCTCAAAAGCCCCTCTATTTTGGTCATTTGTCTCTCAGACTTTGATTTACTGGCACCCTAACCAGGAAGTGATTTGTCTTTTTAAAAAATATCTAATTTCATTTGCTTCCTTCCTCCAAATAAGACTTGTACATTTTTCTTTATTCATCTAACAGAGATTAAGAGACCCTGAACAGTCCTCTTTTAGCAATATTCATTTTTCAACCATTTTAGCCAGAATGATCTTTTCAAAATGAAAATAAGCTCAACATATATTCACATACCCACATCCAGCTTAAAATCCTGATATCACTTGCCATTGTTCACAGGATAATGACCATACTCCATACCATGACCTTAGGCTTTGCACGTTCTGACCCCTACCTTCTGCATCCAGCCTTATCTTGTACAACTCTACTCCTTTGTTTTCTGTTTTCCAGCCTTTCCAACATTCTTCTGGTTTCTTGATCACACAATTCTTCCTCCTACAACAGGGTCTTTGTACTGATGTCTTCTCTATATGGAGTGCTTTTCCCTTTCCCCTATCATTCCCCTTTCTCCTAGTTAACCTCTACTCAGTCTTCAAGTATCAGCTTAAATCTTCCTGAGGATGCATTTTCTGAACCCCCAGGCTAAGTCAGAGTCCTTTTTGGTATGTGCCCACAAAAGTCTGTTTCTTTCCCTCAGATAATTTATCTTGCACTTTCAGCAGAGCAATTATTTGATTATTGTTTTATCTCCCACTAGACTGTAAGCTTCAGTAGGACTGGGACCATCTGGTTTTGCTCACTTTGTGTCCCTGGCTTGCCTGGTATATATTAAGTTCTTAGTAAACTTCTGTTGAATGAAAGGAAGGAAAGCACATGCATAATAACACTGCTCTGCTCCAGCATTTGTAATACAAAGATAAATAAAATATGGTCCTGCCTTTATGAACTCAAAAGAAGCTCATAACCTTGTGGAAATTTTAAGTATCAAGTGTGGGATGCAGAAACGGAGTTCTCTCTTTGGGGGCTCAGTGAAGTGGAACCCCCTTATTGCCTTCTATGTTGATGCAGAAAATGTGCCAGCCAATGATTTCAGCCTTTCCTTTCACTGTTGGACCAAGCCCTCCTAACCCTGTGCTTATTTGGAATCTAAATGCTTCACAGAACCCAGCAATGGGAAGAGGTTATCATTTTGTATATAAGAGTGAGACAAATTTTGTGCCATCTAATATTGTAAGGGTGAGATAAGAAATATTTTTGGCTTTTCAGACCATACATTCTCAGTTACAGTTATTCAGCACTACCATTACAGAGTAAAAGCAGCCATAGACAACACATAAATGAATGCACATGGCTGTGTTCCAGTTAAACTTTAAATATTAAACAGGCAGCAGGCTGGATTTGGCCCATGGGCTATAGTTTGCCTACCCCTAATTGGCAAGTTTGGGAGCTAATAGAGTGTTCTCCACAGCATCTATTTCTTTGGCACCAGTTAGATTATGTCAGTTAGCAAGTAAGGGAAATGATACCAATACAATGTGGAAATTGCGTTTGTCCATTTGTGATTTTTCCTTGACAGGGGGATCTGGAATAGTGGGAAATAGAATTATAATTATCAACAGGAAAAGAAAAAGGTTTTAGCTCAGCTACTGCATAAGTGGGAATTCTTTCAGCTCTATTTTAAGAAAATTAAGAGTAAGAGCTTGCACTCAGGTACCTTCCCCACAAGTGCACTCTCAGCCTTGCATAGGTCTCATTTTGTGACATGTTCTACTTCCTCCTGTGCCCACCTTAATGGCGGCCCCAATGGCACAGAGCTCCACTGCCTCAGCACTTTTACCAGCTATTTCACCTCTATTACTTCAGGGTTTGTTGCCTGCACCAATTATTGTTTATATTAGTGCTCTGGTTACAAAGCTGCATAGGTTTTGAATCTCCCCCACTCCTGTTTTTCCCATAAAGTTTATTATTTTCAGTGTGGGATTTTACAGAATGTAAGATTCTTCAGGAATGCCTTTATCATTTAGAAAAATGCATATAATTCTTTGTAAGGTTATGATAAGATGACTATCGTCATATATTCACTAAATAGCTAATGAGTGCCTACTATGGGCAAGTCATTATTGTATGAATAAAGGATATAATTAGAGTGGCCATGGAATTTATCATCTAATTAGGACACATTAGAGAATGAAAGGGAGTGCTATTAATAATTATGCTGGGATAACAGGTGTAAACCGGGCTGTCCTAGAAAACTAGGGCAGACCATATTGTACCTCATAGTGATGGGGGAAGCAGACAAAACAAGTGAATGAGTAAGGAATTACAAAATGGGATGCTCTCTGAAGAAAATAACAAGATGTTCTAATAAGGATGACCTAACGTTAGATTAGATGGTTGGGGAAGGCCTTTTTGGGTATGTGACACTTAAACAAGCTTACATGAAATTTAAGAAGTTAGCTATGTGAGGAGTGCAGGAGAACTGTTCTAGGGAGAGAGAGAGAGCAATATGTGCATAGACCTTGAGCAACTTTGTGTACCAAAGAAACTAAAAAATGTAACTGAGACTGAATCCTTATTAATGAGGGAGAAAATAACATGAGATAAGGTTGAGAGGTAGGCAGGGACTAGATCTTAGATCTGCACTGTCCATTGTGATAGCCATGAGCCACATGTGGCTATGAGCACTGGAAATGAGGCCAGTCCAAAATGATAGGCACTGTAAGTGTAACCCCCTCCCAAAGAATGTAAAATAGCTCATTAATAATTTTATATTAATTGCATGTTGAAATAATAATACATTGGTTGTGTTGGATTAAATAAAATATACATATGACAATTTCACCTGCTTTTTTTTACCTTCTTAATGCAGCTTCTAGAAAATGTAAAGTTATATTTGTGGCTTGTATTGTATTTCTGTTGAAGAGCTTTGGATTAAATAGATAATTTGAAACCTTGTATGCCCTGTTAAGGACTTTTGCTTTTATCTCCAAAACAGTGGAAAGCAATTTAAGTTTTAAGCAGAGGAGTGACATGATCTGATGACTGTTTCAAAATCAGTACTCTTTCTTCTTAGAAAGTCTTAGCAAGTTTGGTATATTAATGGTTCTTTCCCTTTGTTAGAAATCCTGAAGACCTGTATTCTCTTGGGTTCCCAATGACTGGTCCTTATTGGTAGGATGTATGTTTCCTATGACCAAAAATACTTAACACAGAAAGATTACCTAGATTAGTGACCAGGTAGGAAACTGTTGTGTCTTCATTAGGTTTTTGCTTTATCATCTGGATTTTGTCAACCAGGACCCCATAGAAGGAAGGACTCAGATGTATGTAGCCTTTCAGCTCCGCAGCTAGCTATACATTCATTTGTCCACAAGGTGGTGATGTCTTCCAAAGAAACAAAGGTCAAATTTTGGATTATGTGCAAGAAGCGTTTTGAAACTTCTTTCAGAGATCTTTTTATCATTAGACAAGTAAGAATTAAGTTACTTCAAAGACTAAGATCTACCTAATTGGAATATTTCTAGTGACATTACCTACCAGGCTATTGTAAGGCTCCAATGAGATAAAATTTTATAAACATTAAAAACCTTATACAAATGTTGGTCTTATCAATCACATATCTCAGAGGTAGTTTAATAGCAACCTGTCTACCCTTCATTGCACGGATTTCTCTGCTGGAAGGATTTTTATGTTGAAATTATTGAGAGGAAATTAGTATTTTGAAACCTCTGTTTAGTGTTCCAAATTTAAGCTTTAACCCACACCATCATCTGTTTTTTTCCTCCATCAAGCCTATTCATACTTCTGTCTCCTGACAGAAAATTTCCAAAAGGAAATCTAGGATTTTGAGATTTTCATAGAACATTTTTATCCTTTACAAATACATACACAGAACTAATGAGAGTTGAAAATAAATATTCAGAGTTCTAAGTTCTCTGATACCAAACATCATTAATGATTGTCTATCTGCCATATTATAAGTGAAAATTGGTTATGATGTTCTCCTTGTGCTTCACGTAAGTAAAGTTGCTTAGAGGGGGTTTAAGAAAGACCCATATGGTATTGAACCTGCCCTTTTTGTGGTGGTAAACTTACCATAATTCTTCAAAAACACAGAAAATTAAGGCTCTTGTCTATATTTCTTTGAATAAAATTTGCCTCGGTTTTTCTTATTCTCATGATTTCCTTTTTATAACTTTGACTGTCATTTTCAGGGGAAGGTGCTATCAACCTGGCTTTGGCTCAGAACCGAAGCCAAGATGTGAGAATGAATGGACCCATGGGAACTGGAAACTCAGTTAGGATGGAAGCAGGATTTCCTATGGCAGGTGGTCCAGGTGAGATCTTCTACTCAATTATATGACATCTTGCTAGTTTCCTTATTTCTACTTATTTGTTTATATGTGGTTATTTGGGTCCTGCAAGATAGTCTAGAGCTCATGAAACACCCACATATCTATTTACTGGATCAGTGAGTCACTCTCAGGAGACTAGGGTCACAGAGCTTGAAGCATATAGCTTTTAGAATCTTTTAAGCTCATGTTTAAAGGTATATGAACACTGAGCTATGTGGCAAACATTTATTAAGTTTCTGTTTTATATCAGGATCTAGGCTAAATGTTGGAAATAAAAATGAATAAAACATTTTCTACTGTCAAGATGTTTACAGGATAGTGGAGAGTGTAGCTTTACAGCTCCCTACCACTTTCTCTGAGGCTAAGAATCTGTAAGCTGAGTGTTCTTGTGTGCTTATGTGGAATCTGCAGAAGTATGGGGGGTGGGAGGGGGGAGAATCAGTTTTTATGTATTTAGAATTTGAAAGAGATATATTTAAATTGTTTGCTTCCTTGTAATCCTGAAATTTCTTCTTCAGAGATTGAACCCTCTAGAAACACAGAATGTTAGAGTTGAGTTGGCTCTCTCATTTAAAGCTGAGGAAGCTGTGGAGCCAACAGAAGGGAAGCAATTTTCCTGGGTCAAATAGTGAGCTAACATCACAGATCTCCTAATTACTATTGCAGCATTCTTATCACTACCCTGTTGGCTTTCAAACTTTTTCAGCTGCAGGACTTTTTATTCAAGTAAGACAAAGTAAGAACATTATTACGGTTGAAAGAGGGAAAAATCCTGAAGCTATATCCAATCATTACTCTTCCCACCTACCACTGTAGCTCTTGAAGAAATGTAGCAGAATGGAGGAGCTTAGTTTGTAAACCACTGTTCTGAACTGTAGCTGAAGACTTGGCCATATAAAATTGGACAGAACTAGGTTTGAATCCTGGCAACTGGCAGTTACTGGCTACCTCAAGCTAATCATTGTACCTCCCTGAGCCACTGTTTCTTCATCTATAAAATGAGATGATAATGCCTACAGTCTTTTGAGACCATGCTTGAAAGTATATGAGCTCTGAGCCATGGCAAACATTTACTGGGTTCCTGTTAAATGTCAGGATGTGCTATTGGGCTATTGTGCAGGACCATATAGTAGATGTAAAATACCCAAACTGGTGCCTTGTACATACTAGGGATTCTGTAGTTCCTCATAGAATTCAGAGGATCTGATGGTAAGGAAGCTTGATGAGAGATTATAGGTGACACTACTGCTACCACTGGAGGAACCAGGGCCAGAAGCCTAGTAAGAAATAGTTATAGAAGGAATAGACTGGGGATAAGAGTCAGGAAATTTGACTCTCTTGTCTCAACTCCTGGCTCTCTAACTTAATATTTACAGGCCTTAGTTGATTGTAAACATCTTTAATTATGTCCTAGAAATGCTAAGATGCTCTGAAACTGTTATCAACATCCTAATTGCAAGATCTCCTAGATTAACTATTGTCTTGCAAATAGCAGGCATGTTTACTAAGCATCTCTGGGAAGAGAGTGTAAATTGTAGTGATATAGTTCATTGTCAACATGGGAAACTTAGAAACTTTAGTTTGAAATTACATTATATTGGTGTTTAATGAAGGACACTAACTATGATAATATATATAGTATAAAGTTCCAAGAATAGTCTAGTGGTGGGAAGTGGCTGTGGCTCAATCAGTGGGGCTCCCGTTTACCATATGGCCTCCTGGTGGGGGCGGGCCCGCCCGCGCGGCGTGGTTGGCTGGCCCAGCGAGCACGGGCAGCAGGGGGGTCATAAATGAATAAATAAATAAAATCTTTTAAAAAAAAATAAAAAATAAATAATCTAGTGGTAATGATTTATGGTCAAGGGAACTTTTTTTTTTTTTTTTTTTGGTGACTTAATTTTATTTATTTTTTCTTTATTAGAAAAACTGTGGAACATGATTTCCATATACCACGCTATTATTAACACCTTGCATTGGTAGGGAGCATTTGTTACAATTGATGACAGCATATTTTTATAATTGTACTATTAACTGTAGTCTATGGTTTAACTTTGGGCTCACTATTTGTGTAGTATAGTTCCATGGATTTTGTTTGTTTTATTGTTTTGATTTTTACATGGATTTAAAAAAATTTTTTATTGTTACCATTATACAGTCTAGCATATCTCCTTTTAATCACATTCATATATATATTTAATTGCTGTTCATTGCTTTCACAATGTTGTGCTACCATTACCACCATCCATTACCAAAACATTTCCATCATCTCAAATAGGAACCCTGTACGTTTTAAGCCTTAATTTCCCAGTCCCTATCCCCACCCTGTCTTCCTGGTAACCTGTATTCTAGATTCTTATTCTATGAGTTTGTTTATTCAGATTATTTCAACTCAGTGAGATCATCAATATTTGTCCTTTTCTATCTGACTCACTTCACACAGTAACATTTTAACTCCTAGGTATCTTTCTTTACTGCTGTAGCAGTTTGGCAGTTTGATATAGTTAGGAATTCCAAAAATAGATATTGGATTATGCTTATAAACTGGTCTGTTTGTCTGGGCATGATTAAGTTATGATTAGGGCTTTGATTGGGCCATATCAGTAGGGTGTTGAGCCTCTTCCCTTGGTGGGTGGGGTCTCAAAGATAAAAGACATGGCAAAGGACAGAGTTGGAGTTTTGATGTTGGAGTTCTGATGCTGAGTTTTAATGCTGGAGCCCGGGAAGTAAGCACACAGAGGAGCTTGATTGTGAGGAAGGAGAGAAGGCCCTGGGAAAAGAGACTAGCCATTTGCCTGACAGTTCACAGCTGGCCTTGTGGAGAGAGACAAAACCTAGAGAGCCTCTTAGTCTACAGCTGACCTTGTGGAGGAAACAGAAGAGTTGAGCTGGGAGAGAAACGGAGCCCCAGGAAGAGAGGAATTCAGGAAGCCTGAACCCTGGCAGCCATTGGCAGCCATCTTGCTTCAACATGTCACAATAGACGTTGGTGAAGGAAGAAACTTATGCTTTATGGCCTGGTAAAGCTTCTACCCCAAATAAATACCCTTTATAAAGACCAACAGATTTCTGGTATTGCATCAGCACCTCTTTGGCTGACTAATACAACTGCCAAGCATACTTTAGGAAGATTTTTCTCTTTTATCCATTGGGACTTAAAGGATGCAAACAATATTTAATATTAATTTAGACAGAAAATTTTCTAGGGTAACAGACTATATAAATACTTTCTAAAATAATTATAAATGACTTAAGAATTGTGTATCTAGATATCTTGGATTGCTAGTTATTCTTAGTATTACTTCTATTAGCATTGGCAATAGAAAGTTGACTAGTGAGCAAAATTTTTTTTCATTTAAAAATAAATCTTTAGTCTGTTTTAGGTTTTGTTTTTTTTCTTCCCTTACCTTATAGACACTCCCAAGATTAGCGAAGGTACCATAATGATCATTTAGTTTAGAGTTTCTCAACTTAACACTATTGACATTTTATAGGGATCTGTCCTGGGCACTGTGGGATGTTTACCACCATCCCTGGGCTCTACCCACCAAATGCCAGTAGCACCACTACCCCTTCCCCCAGGTTTGCCAACCAAAATGTCTTCAGATATTGCCAAATGTCCCTTGAGGCACAAAATCACCCCAAGTTGAGAACCACTGATTTAGTCCAAATTCCCACCTAATGCTAGAATGCATTTTATAGTGCTCCTGAGCATATAGTCAGCATGAACTTACACATTTCCAGGGGTAGGAAGCTCATTGTGGACTAAGGAAACTTGTTTCTTATGAGAATTTTCTTATTGTTTAACTACCATCTTTGAAAAATGGTATGTGGTTCCTCAGAAAAAAATCCATTTCAGCAAATAAACATTTACCTCCCTGCCCTTTCCAACTAAAAAATACTTAAAAATGCCAGATAAAAAAAAATTTTTTTGTTTTGTTTTGTTTTGTTTTGTTACCAGGAGGTCCTGGGGATCGAACCCGGGTCCCTCCATGTGGGAGACGGACGCCCAACCAGTTGAGCCACATCCGACCCCCTAAAATATAAATTTTAATGCATAGCTGAATTTGTAGGAAAGTAAGAGAAATCTCCAAGGCAAAAAATAAGATAAAGTTGAAGCTAAACAGAGCAGTAAGCAAATGAGGAAATTCTACAGAGGCCAAGGGATTTTGATGTTAGTGGCCAGGAAAGGATAAAGATGAAGTGATGCCTTGAATCCAAATGAAGAAAGAAGCTAGAATTTTCAGCGAAAGGTAGATTAGAAAAAATTAAAAATGGGAAACTTGTCCGTCTTGACCTAGGCTCTGGTTGTGGGGTGGGGAAAATGAGGGTTGTGAAACTATCTTCTTTACCCTCATGCAAATTGAGGATTTAATATACTATTGAGGGAAGCGGCTGTGGCTCAATCAGTGGGGCTCCTGTTTACCATATGGGAGGCCCCGGGTTCGGTTCCCGGGGCCTCCTGGTGAGGGCAGGCCTGCCCGCACGGCGTGGTTGGCCGACCCAGCGAGCACAAGCAGCAGGGGGGGATAAATGAATAAATAAATAAAATCTTAAAAAAAAAATATATATATATATATATACTATTGAAATGGTCCAGGAACAGCCAAAGTAAATCATTAATAAAAGTGGTTCTAGGATGGTAATATTCTTGAACTTCTGGAGTACATCTTTAACCCAAGCCATTGCAGACTTTGCATAGTTTATCCTAAAATTAGGATTAGACTTCCTCCCTCAAGAATTTTAGGTAATAGAACTATCAGGTAAACTATTTAAAAATGGGTCTTTGGGAGCAGATGTAGCTCAAGTAGTTGAGCACCTGCGTTCCATATACAAGGTCACAGGTTCAACCCCTGGTACCTCCTAAAAACAAAACAAGCAAACAAATAACAACAAAAGACAACTTGGGGAAGCTGGTGTGGCTCAGTGGTTGAGCACTGGCTTCCCACATACGAGGTCCCAGATTCATTCCCCAGCCCGGTACCTCAAAAGAGGGGGGCGGGGGGAGGTGTCATCTTTAAAATGATCAAAATCATAAAAAGAGAACAAGACACTATCAAAACGTAAAGACAGAGGTTTGTGGGAAGTTGGTAGAATAGGAAGCTCCAGGAATTAGTCCCTCCACCAAAACAATTACTGAACTGACAAGAACTCTATGAATCAATTATTTTGAAACTCTGGAGTCTAGTGAAATACTTGAAGTATGCATGAAAGAGCTGAATGAAGAGGCTGGTAAATTTCAGTAAATACCAGTGAATTTCACTTTCTACATAATGGCTACTATGCCCCATCCCCCAAATGCATGCCAGGAAATGTTGAGGACTATAGCCCGCATTCCTGGTACAGCTTGCTGGTTCCAGGGCAGGCAAAAATGACCCAGCCCTCCAAAAATGGAGGGAAGTATAATAATCAAAATACTGATGGGAAGCGGCTGTGGCTCAATCAGTGGGGCTCCCGTTTACCATATGGGAGGCCCTGGGTTCGGTTCCAGGGGCCTCCTGGTGAAGGCAGGCCCGCCCGCACGGCGTGGTTGGCTGACCCAGCGAGCACAAGCAGCAAGGGGGGGATAAATGAATAAATAAATAAAATCTTTAAAAAAAAAAAAAAAAAAAAGAAATAATGGCAGAAAGTTTCTTGAATTTAATGAAAGATAAAATAAACACATTCAAGAAGTCCAATGAACCCCAAACAGGAAGACTTGAAGAAAACCACACCCAGACACATAGTAGTCAGATTGTTCAAGGACAACGAGATAGCCTGAAAACTGCAAGAGAAAAGCAGCATGTTGAGTACAGGGAGTCCTAATAAGATTAAGTGCTGACCTCTCATTGGAAACCATGGAGGCGAGAAGGCAGTGGACAAAATATTTAAAGTGCTGAAAGAAAATAGTTGCGAGCCAAGAAGTATATATCCAGAGTGACTGTCTTTTTTTTTTTTTAACGATGTTTTAGATTACATAAAAGTTACATAGAAAATATAGGGGATTCTCATATACCTCTTCTCCTCCCCTTCTCACAATTTCCCCCCAATAACATCATTCATTAGTGTGGTACATATGTTACAATCGATAAACACATATTGAAGCATTGCTACTAACCATGGTCTGAAGTTTGTATTATGGTTTGTTTATACTTTGCACTGCACAATTTTATAGGTTTTGACAAAATATATAATGGCCTGTATCCATCATTGCAATATCATGCAGAACAATTCCAATGTCCCCAAAATGTCCCATTCCCTCTCCCTCCCGTCAGAACCTCTGTTGACCACTGCCTTTATATAAATGTTACAAGTTCTTCCATTATTTGAAAAATAATAAGTCTACTTTGGTCCATAGATGCATTACCCCCTTATGTGTGCTCATTCTTCAATCTTGAGATTTGGCAATGGTGATCCCCACTCTGCTTCTGATTGAGAGTGGGTTTAGATCCTATGGGACAGAAGGATGGAACTGTCTTACAGTTGTAGATACTCTCTGTTTTTTTGGGATGGGTGTTGTCCATCATCATCCTTTTATTAGTTGTCCTGGGCAGGTCTGATGACCTGGAGAGTAGGTGTTGGTTGCAACTCTGCTGAAATTCAGGGCTCACCTGGCATATGTGAACAGACTGAAGATTTAAGTCTCTGGGACTTCTATTTAACAGATATAGTGCTAATTATAGGTTCAAATGGGCAGAAGAACGATGTGTAGGAAAATTATAAATTAGTCTAACTCTGATACATTGGAAAGATAGGTTATCATATAATCCAAGGCAAGGCCCACCAATAGGTTGCAGATTTCCTGGGGTTTTCTGCCGTGCCTATAGTGCCCAGATGTCTCTAGAGCCTTCAGGAACATCCCCGCTTGAGGCATTGTTTATTGTGGAAGGGGAAACTGTCTTTCAAATAATGAGGGAGAGGTTAAAACATTTCTAGATAAATAAAGGCTGAAGGAATTTATCATCACTTTACCTGCCCTACAAGCAATGTTAATAGTTCTTTAAACTAAAAGGAAAGTATATAAGCAATAAATCAAAGTGGCATGAAGAAATAAAGATCTCTGGTAAAGGTAGCCATATAGGTGAATATAAATGCCAGTACTATTGTCTCATATTTTTGTCCACTTTTTACCTTTTTTTAGATTTATTTATTTATTTATTTATTTACTTTATCCATTTTAACCGCCCCCCCCCATTTGCTGTTTTGTGTCCATTCGCTGGGCAATTCTGTGTGTCTGTTTCCTGCCCTCTCTTCACATCCTTCACCTCCAGTCTTCACTGGGATTCGATCCTGGGGAATCCCGATATGGGAGACAGGCGTTCTGCTTCCTGCGCCACCTCAATTCCTGGTTTTTTCGGTGCATCTCGTCTTGGCTCTCCCCTGTGTCTCTCTCTTGTTACGTCATCATCTTGCTGCGTGGCTCGGCAGGGACTGGCACACCTGCATGCAGGGCCTGGCCGCGTCTTCTATATATTTTCTTTTTATTTTACCGGAAGGTCCCAGAGATCGAACCCAGGTCCTTCCACGTGGCAGACAGAAGCCCAACCATTTGAGCCACATCGCCCCCCTACTTTTTACTTCTTACAGCTCCTAAAATGCAAATGCATATAAAGTAATAATAAATCTATGGTTTTGGATATACAAGTGTACAAAGATAGAGTTCATAAAAGTATAACAAAAAGGTAGGTGGATGAAAGGATATAGGAACAGTGTATATGTTTTTGAAGTTAAATTGGTATCAAATCAAACATGATTGTTATAGATTCAGGATGTTAAATTAAAGCCTTGTGGTAACCACAAAGAAAATATCTGAAAAATATATACAGAAGGAACTGAGAAGGGACTCAAAATGATAAAATACAAAAAACCAAATAAATATGAAAGTAGGCAATAACAGAAGAATTGAGGGACAAAAATGTATAAGTCTTACAAAGATCAAATAACAAAATGGCAGAAGAAAGTCCTCTATTATCAATAGTTACTTTAAATGTGAACGGATTGGGAGCGGATATAGTTCAGTGGTTGAGCATCTGCCTCCCATGTACAAGGTCCCAGGCTCTATCCCCGGTACCTCCAAAAAAAAAAAAATATATAAGTGGATTAAACATTCTAGTCAAAAGTCAGAGATTTACAATGGATAAAAAAGCATGACCCAACTTTATGCTGTTAACAAGAGACCCACCTTAAATTAAAAGACACAAGTAGGTTGAAAGTGAAAGGATGGAAAAATACATAACTTGCAAATAGCAACCAAAGCAAGCTGGGAGAGCTATACTAATACTAGATAAAATAGGTTTTAAGTTCAAAATTGTTACAAGGTTACAAAGAAGGTCACTATATAATGATAAAGGGGCCAATTCAATAAGAAGACCTAACAATTATAAATATATATGCATCCAAAAGTAGAATGCCAAAATATATGAAGCAAATATTGACAGATTTAAAAGGAGAGACAGTTCTACAATAAAGGAGACTTCAATACAGCACTTTCAATAATGTATAAAACTTCTAGACAGAATATCAATAAGGAAATAAAAAACTTGAATGATACTATAGGCGGCCAACTGGGCCTAAAAGACATATATTGAACATTCACCCAACCACAGCAGAATACACATTCTACTCTAGGGCACATGGGTCATTCTCCAGGATAGATCATATGTTAGGTCACAAAACAAATCTCAATAAATTTATCTGTATCTTGTCCAAGAAAAATGGAATGAAGCTAGAAATCAAAAATAGAGGCAGAGCTGGAATATTCGCAAATATGTGGGTATTAAAGAACACTCTCTTAAAGAATCATTGGATAAAAGAAGAAATCATAAGGACAATTAAGAAAGATTTTGAGGTGGATGAAAAGGGAAACACAATGTACCAAAATTTATAAAATGTAGCAAAGAAGTGTCTCAATACTTACATTAAAAATGAAGAAAGGTCTCAAATCAGAGACCTAAGTTCACACCTGGAAGAAATAGAAAAAGAAGAGAAAACTAAACCCAAAGTAACCAAAAGGCAGGAAATAAACAAAGATAAGAGTGAAGATAAATTAAAAAGAATTTTAAAAATACCATAGAATCAATGAAACCAAAGGTTAGTTTTTGAAAAAAAAACTAAAATCAGCAATAAAAGGGGGGACATTACTACTTGCCCCATAGAAATGAAAAGAATTATTAGAGGATACTATGAACAAGTGTATGCCAACAAATCAGAAAGCCTAGATGAAATGGACAAATTCCTAGAAACACCCAAACTGCCTACACTAACTCAAGTAAAAATAGAAGATCTCAATAGGCCAATAACAAGTAAAGAGATTGAATCAGGAAATCAAAAACCTCCCAATAAAGAAAAGACCAGAAACAAATGGCTTCACTGGTAAATTTTACCAAACATTTCAAGAATTAGTAATACCAATCCTGGTAAAACTCTTCCAAAAAATTGAAGAGAAGGAAATACTTCCTAACTCACTCTGTGAGGCCAACATTACCCTACTACCAAAGTCAGATAAAGATGCCACAAGAAAATAAAATTTTGACTAATATCACTCATGAATATAGATGCAAAAATCCTCAACAAAATATTAGCAAACTGAACCCAACAGCACATTAAAAGTTATACACCGGGAAGCGGCTGTGGCTCAATCAGTAGGGCTCCCGTTTACCATATGGGAGGCCCCGGGTTCGGTTCCCGGGGCCTCCTGGTGAAGGCAAGCCCGCCCGCACGGCGTGGTTAGCTGACCCAGCGAGCACAAGCAGCAAGGGGGGGATAAATGAATAAATAAATAAAAATCTTTAAAAAAAAAAAAAAAAAAAAAAAGAAAGTCATAAAAGTTATACACCATGATCAACTGGGATTTATCCCAGGAATGCAAAGGTGGTTCACCATAAGAAAATCAATTAATGTAATACAGCACATGGATGGAATGAAGGAAAAAACCACATGATCATATCAGTTGACACAGAAAAGGATATGACAAAATATAGCTGCACATTCTGATAAAAACTCATAGGAAACTAGGAATACCAGGAAATATCCTCAACATGATAAAAGGCATATATGAAAAAAACCACAGCTAACATCATACTCATGGGTTAAAGACTGAAAGCTTTCACAAGGTCTGGAACAAGACAAGTATGCCCACTATTACTACTGCTATTCAGATTATACTGGAAGTTCTAACCAGAGCAACTAGGCAAGAAAAAGAAATAAAAGATGTCCAAATAGGATAGGAAGAAGTAAAACCCTCCCTATTTGCAGATTACATGATCCTATGTATAGAAAGTCCACAACAAAGCTACTAGAGCTAATAAATGAATTCAGCAAAATGGCGGCATACAAGATCAACACCCAAAAATCAACAGTATTTCTATACACTAGTCGTGAATAATCTGAAGAGAAAAATAAAAAAAAAAAAAAATTCCATTTACAATAGCAACTAAAAGAATCAAATAACCTAGGAATAAATTTAACCAAGGATGTAAAGGACTTCTACATGGAAAACTACAAAATTTTGCTAAAAGAAATCAAAGAAGACTTAAATAAATAAAAGGGCATCCCATGTTCATGGATTTGAAGCCTAAATATCATTAAAATGTCAGTTCTACCCAAAGTGATTTATAGATTCAATGCATACCCAATCAAAATTCTAATAGTCTTTTTTACAGAAATGGAAAGGCCAATCATCAAATTTATATGAAGAGTAAGGGGCCATGAATAGCCAAAATCATCTTGAAAAGGAAGAACAAATTGGAGGTCTCATACTACCCAATTTTAAAATTTATACAGTAATCAGTAATCAAAACGGCATTGTACTGACATATAGACCAATGGAATTTGAGAGTTCAAAAATAAACCCCCGGGGGGGACGGATGTGGCTCAAATGGTTGGGCGTCCGTCTCCCATATGGAGGGACCCAGGTTCGATACCCGGGACCTCCTGGTAAAAATAAATAAATAAATAAATAAACCCCGGGGGCGGATGTGGCTCAAATGGTTGGGCGTCCGTCTGTCATATGGAGGGACCTGGGTTCGATCCCCGGGACCTCCCGGTAAAGAAAAAAAGAAAAAAATAAAAATAAATAAACCCCAACATCTATGGCTAATTGATTTTTTTTTTATATAAATTGATTTTTGATAAGCATGCCACATCCATTCAATGGGGAAAGAATAATCTCTTCAACAAATGTTGCTGGAAAAACTGGATATCCATATGGACTCCTGCCTTACACCATTTATAAAAATTAACTCAAAACGGATCAAAGACTTACATACAAGAAGCAAAACTATAAAATTCCTAGAAGAAAACATAAGCATCTTCAGGAACTTGTGTTAGGCAATGCTTTTTTATGCTTTACACTCAAGCAACAAAAGAAAAAACAAATAAGTGGGACTTCATCAAATTTAAAAACTTGTGCATCAAGGGACTTTATCATGAAAGTAAAAAGATAATCTACAGAAAGAGGGAAAATATTTGGAAACCACATATCTGGCAAGGGTTTAATATCGAGAGTACATACAAAACTCTTACAACGCTACAACAAAAAGACAACCCAATTTAAAAGAGCAAATGGGAGCCAATGTGGCTCAGTGATTGAACACTGGCTTCCTACATTCCCACATACAACATCCTGAGTTCAATCCCTGGCCCCGGTACCTCAAAAAAAAAAAAAAAAAAAAAAAGACTTTAGACATTTCTCCAAAGAAGATATACAAATGGCAAATAAGCACATGAAAAGATGCTCAGCCTCATTAGCCATTAGCAAAATGCAAAGCAAAACTACAGTGAGCTACCATTGTGGCTAGTAGAATGGCTACTATTAAAAAAATATATAATAAATTAAAAAAAGGAAGGTAAGTGTTGGAAAGGATGTGGAGAAATAGGAACACTCATTCCTTGGTCAAAATGTAGAATGGCACAGCCGCTGTGGTAAACAGTTTGGCAGTTCTTCAGAAAGCAATGTATAAAATTGCCATATGACCTGGCACTCACACTTCTAGGTATATACCCAAAAGAACTGAAAGCACAAACTCAAACTGATATTTCCACACAAATGTTCATATCTGCATTATTCACAGTTACCAAAAAATGGAAGCTACCCAAGTATTCATCAACAGATGACTGGATAAACAAAATGTATATCCATATGATGGTATATCATTCAGCCATAAAAAGGTATGTAGTAGTGATACTTGCTACAGCATGGAAGAACCTTGACAGCATCAGACTGAAATATTTGACATAAGAGGACAAATATTGTATGATCTTATTGATAAGAAATCGTTAGAATAAGCAAATTTACAGTCAGAAACTACAATACATGTTACTGGAAGCCGTCAAGAGGGTAGAGAATAACAAGTCAATGCTTAATTGGTACAGACTTTCTGTTTGGGGTGATGGGAAAGTTTTGGTAATGGGTGGTGGTGATGGTAACACAACATTGTGAATGTAATTAGCTCTACTGAATTATGTTTGTGGTTAAAAGGAGAAATTTTAGGTTGTATATATGTTACTATAAAAAAAAATTTTTTTTAAACATTGGACTGTAAAACACAGTCCCTGATATAAACAATGGAGTATAGTTAATAGTATAATTATAATATTTCTCATCAAAAGTAATAGAGTTAGCACACTAATGCAGAGTGCTAACATTAGGGAAAACTGTGTATGTGAGGGGCCTTATAAGGAAGCTCTATTTTCTGCATGATTTTTCTGTAAACCTACAACTTCTCTAATAAAAGTTAAAAAAAAAAAAAGAAATAACGAGTGAGCAAGAATTCAGAGATTGGAACCCTTATACATTGTTGGTGGCATTGTAAAATGATGCAGCTGTTGTGGAAAACAGTTTGGTGGTTCCTCAGAAAGCTGAATATAAAATTACCATACGTCCTAGCAATCCTGCTTCTTGGTATATACCCTAAGAATTGATAGCAGGTACTCGGACAGATGTTTCTACACCAGAGTTCACAGCAATATTATTTACAATAGCCAAAAGGTAGAAGTATGCCAAGTGTCCATCAACGGATGAAGGAATAAAGAAAATGTAGTACATATATGCAAAGGAACATTATTCAGCCATGAAAAGAATGAAGCTCTGATACACATGACAACATAGATGAACTTTGAAGACATCATGTTGAGTGAAATAAGCTAGATAGAAAAACTGTATGGTCTTGCTTATATGAAATATCTAGAACAAACTAATTTCATAGAAATAGTAGATTATAGATTATCAGGGGCTGGGGTGGGGGAGGAAATGGAAGAATTATTGCTTAATAGGAGTAGAGTTTCTGTTTGAGGTGATGAAAAAGTTTAGGTAATTAATGTTGGTGATGGTAGCACAATATTGTGAATATAATTAATACCACTGAATTGTGTACATGAAAGTGGTCAAAATGGGAAACTTTGAGTTACTACACTGAAAAGTAAAAAAGACACCAAGAAAGTGAAAAGACAACCCATAGAATAGGAAAAAATATTTGCAAATCCATATATCTGATAAGGGGCTTGTACATAGAATGTATGAAGAACTCTTACAATTCGGTAGTAAAAAGACAATCCGTTTTGAAAATGGGCAAAGAATCTGAATAGACATTTCCCCAAAGATACACAAATGGTGAATAACCACATGAAGAGATGCACAAGAGGGATATGCAAATCAAAACCATAATGAGATACCATTTCACACCCCCTAGTATGGCTATATTAAAAAAAAAAAAAAAAAAAAAAAAACATAACAAGTCTAAGCAAGAATGTGCAGAAATTGGAACTCTCATACAGTGCTGGTGGGAATTAAAATGGTGCAGACACTGGCAAACAGTTTAGCAATTCCTCAGAGGTTAAACATAGAGTTACTGCATGATCCATTAATTCCACTCCAAGATAAATGAAAATATTTCCCTGCAAAAACTTGTACAGGAGTGCTCATAGTAACATTTTTCATAATAGCCAAAAGTTGGACACAACCCAAAATGTCCATCAGTGGTTAAATAGATAAAATGTCATATACAATGAAATAGTATTCAGCCATAAAAAGAAATGTAGTATGAGTATATGTTACCACATACATGAACCTTGAAGACATTATGCCAAGTGAAAGAACCCAAATGCAAAAAGCCACATACTGTGTGATTCCATTTATATGGAATGCTCAGAATTGGCAAATCTATACATTTAAAAAGCAGACTAATGGTTGCCTGGGGCTGGGAGAACATGGGTATGGGAGGGTGATAGCAAATGGGTACTGGGTTTCTTTTTTTTTTTTTTTTTTTAAAGATTTTATTTATTTATTCATTTATCCCCCCCCCCCCTTGCTGCTTGTGCTCGCTGGGCCAGCCAACCACGCCGTGCGGGCGGGCCCGCCCTCACCAGGAGGACCCGGGAACCGAACCCGGGGCCTCCCATATGGTAAACGGGAGCCCCACTGATTGAGCCACAGCCGCCTCCCCTGGGTTTCTTTTGAGGTGATGAAAATGTTCAAAAATTGATTTGGTAATGGATGCATAATTCTGAATATACTATAATCCACTGAATTGTACACTTTAAGTGGGTGAATGTATGGTATGTGAACTATAGCTCAATAAATGTGTTATTAAAAATTTTTTTTAAACATAAAGTGAGGGAGTGGATTGGCTAGAGTGGCTGAGTGTTTGCCTCCCACATGGGAGCTTTCTGGTTCAGTCCCTGGTGCCTCCTAAAAAACAAAAACAACTAACCAAATAAATGAGAAAACCAACTTGGGGAGCTGATGTGGCTCAATGGTTGAGTGCAAGTTTCCCACATACAAGATCCTGGGTTCAATCTCTGGCCCCCAGCACCTCAAATAAATAAATAAATGGAGATTTTAGGAAAAAACAAGTCATAGGAATTTAAAAATCATTAAAATTTTAGTATTTAGCAAATTAGAGCTAAATTGGTAGGTGAATTTAAATAAGTTACCCAGAGAGAAATAAAGAGGTAGAAATATGAACTTCAAAGTCAAGAACTGTGAAGGATAAATTAAGAAGGCTTACTTAATTTATTATGAAATGAGTTCTAGAAGAAAAGGATTAAAAAATTGAGTAGGAGCAATAATCGAAGTGAAATTTTTCTAAAACTGGTGAAAGAGATGAGTTCCCAGATTCAGAAGCCAGTAGTAATCCTGAATACTTTAAATAAAAATAAATCCACATCTGAACAGTATATTGTAAAACTTTACAACCTGAAAACAGAGTAGGAGTATAAATTGGCAAAAACACTATTGAAAGCAATTTGCCAATATCTAGTAAAACTGAAAATGCTTATACTTTAAAACTTAGCAATTCTAAGTATGTAATCTAAAGATACACATGCCCACGATATACATGACATATATATGGCATTGCAAAATTGTAAAAGTAAAAAGTTAGGGGAAAAAACTTATTCTTCATTAGCAAGGGAATGGATGTATGGTTCTTTGCCATGGAACACTATTATATTAGTTAGAATAAATTAACTAGGATCTCAAAAATATTAAATTGAAGAAGAATCCATATATATATGATGCTACTTATAGAAAGCTTGAAAGCATGTGAAAATAATATGCAGTTTACCTATATATGTTACATGCATGGAAATGTTGGTCCCAATTTAAGATAAGAGGAAGGGTATGGAAAGGGATTGGGAAGGACTAGGGGATACTGCCTTATCTATATATGTATCTGAAGGAGATAAAGGCCACACGTTTTAGATTTAAATAAGCTGGATGTTGGGTACAAACATTTTCCATATTTTCTCATATTCTTGAATTATTTTGTTAAAAATAAAAATTGTGCCAAGTACTCTATTCTAGGGATTTTTTTTTCTTCTAGGATTAATGAGGATGACCAGCCCTGCCACTGTTATGATACCCCAGGGTGGAAACATGTCATCTTCCATGATGGCACCAGCACCCAATCCAGAGCTGCAGCCCAGGACTCCTCGCCCTGCTTCTCAGCCAGGTAATAAATGACTTCCAGTTTTAAGGATTGGAGAGACTGGAACTCCCTATGAAAATCATTGCAAAATTCAGCTGTTTCTGATGCCAGATTCCTAGCTGCCCAACTCAAATATCACCTGCTTTACAAAATCTGCCTTGATTTCTTCACATTGTCATTTTCTTTTTAGAACTTCTCATTATTTTCTCTTACCAGTTCTACCCCAACATTCCTAAAAATGTGTGCCTTGGCATACTTAGTTTTACAAGATACTCCATGACAGAGAATTCTGTAGTCACATAACTTTGGGAAATGCAGCATACTTTACCTTCCCTCCCAAAAATTCAAGATGAACATATTGTAGGCACTGGAAGTTCCATAGTGAAGAAACCTTTGTAAGGTTGTAAGGGCCAGTGTTTCCCAAATCTAGCTATGTTTTGTTTTATTTTGTTTCTTATATCCTTAATTAACATAGTTCCCAGAATGTGCTTTGGTCCATATTTTGTTTGGCTCTTATATCATCTATTGAACCATAAGCTCTTTTTAGACAGAATTCATTTTTCTGTCAGTTTTGGCACATTGCTTTGCATGTTTAGAAGATGCTCGTGAACATTTTGTTGAATGGTATAAGCAGATTTTACTCTATATTTGCACAAGTGCCAAAACTGCTGTTCTAGGAAATAGGTTGCTATAGGCTAATTATTGCTTTGTTGGCTGTCTTTAAACAGATACAATGGATCCACTCCTCTCTGGGCTCCACGTACAGCAGCAGAATCATCCCTCAGGATCTTTACCTACTCCTCACCACCCAATGCAGTCTGTCCCTGTGAACAGACAAATGAACCCAGCTAATTTCCCCCAGCTGCAGCAGCAGCAGCACCAACAGCAGCAGCAGCAGTTACAGGCCAGACCCCCACAGCAACATCAGCAGCAACAGTCACAGGGGATTCGACCCCAGTTTACTGCCCCAACTCAGGTGCCTGTTCCTCCAGGCTGGAACCAACTGCCTTCTGGAGCCCTTCAGCCTCCTCCAGCCCAGGGTTCTCTGGGCACAATGACTGCAAACCAAGGATGGAAGAAGGCTCCCTTGCCTGGTCCAATGCAACAGCAACTCCAGGCAAGACCATCCTTAGCCACGGTACAGACACCTTCCCACCCTCCCCCTCCATATCCCTTTGGCAGCCAGCAAGCTTCACAAGCCCATACAAACTTTCCTCAGATGAGCAATCCAGGCCAGTTCACAGCTCCTCAGATGAAGAGCTTGCAGGGAGGACCCTCCAGGGTCCCAACCCCCCTGCAGCAGCCCCACCTCACCAACAAGTCTCCTGCCTCCTCACCCTCCTCCTTCCAGCAGGGATCCCCTGCATCCTCCCCAACGGTTAACCAAACTCAGCAGCAGATGGGACCAAGGCCACCTCAAAATACCCCACTTCCCCAGGGATTTCAGCAGCCCGTCAGCTCTCCAGGTCGGAATCCTATGGTTCAACAGGGAAACGTGCCACCTAACTTCATGGTGATGCAGCCGCAACCACCAAACCAGGGGCCACAGAGTTTACATCCAGGCCTAGGAGGTGAGGAACACTGAAGCTATTTGTGTTGGTAAATTTGCTGGAGGTAGATATTAGTAGAACTTTAATTTTTAGAGTTTAATGGGGGAAGTGAAATAAGGGTGTAATTATTTGTTTTTGTGGATATGATGGTGACATTTTATAACTTAGATAACTTGATACATTATGTAGCAGCTTACTGGTAAAATTTAAGCTAGCCCTCTGGATAAAAGTGCAGGTAAAATTCAATATAGAAATGTTCATTTTGTTTTCCAAATTATTTTTGCTTGATCTTGTACTAGTAAATTAAAATGTACAGAAGAAACATGCTTTTTATTAGCAACTTGAACTGCTCGGCTATTGAAAAAAATTAAAATTATGCAGTAGAGAGAAAATGAAAAGTATAGGGTCTTACTGGGAAAAAGGTCCTTCTAGTTATAAATTTTAATAATCCTAGTTAGTAAAATAGTAAGCATGGTATTTGTTAAATTTTATTAAAGTACTAAAGGGTAATAAGTTCAGAAATCATTGACTTTTATATATTTTTTAATGCCAATGCCTGCTCCTTAGAGAGGGAATTCCACCAGTTATACCTAAAGGAGATTTATTTATTTATTTTGTAAGGTGCCTCTTGTATGAAGAAAAAGCAATGGAGCTTAATGTGTGAGAGGTAAAACGATTACAGTAAAACTTATCCATCTCCATGTTTATTATTTATTCTTATTAATCATTGATCTAGTGCACATGAATGTGCTTGGAGCTTTTCAGTAAAGTATTTAGAGTGTCAGTAATACCGTCATCTGATAAACATATCCCTCACCGAAAGACACCCATTACCTACCCAGAAAAATCCCTTGCATCTCTAGTGCAACATAGCAAAGGCATGTTCCCATGGTTTCTGGTGAAATTAAGTTTCTCATCAGTCTTTTCACGCTCTTATAATTAATTTAGCTAACATGCAGGCTCTAACATTTGAATGTTAAGAAATTTTTAGAAAAAGTAAGTATATTTCAGCTCCAAACTTCACTGTCTGGGCATCTATCCCTGGATCAGTGGAAGCTGGGTAGTCCCTCCTGCAAATGTGATTACTGACTTAATTACAGTGGAAGCATGCAAATGGGGACTTGTCACTGCTAAAAAAAAAAAAGACAAATGTATATTTGTCTACAAAAAGTGTTTATAGGGCATTGTAAATTTGGCCCTTTTAGACTGATAAAAGAAAATTTTAAATGAGCTTTAGGTCTTGATGCTTTCATAGAGCAGATGGTGTGCTCACCTAGGTGATCTGGCCACATCAAGGCCTGTGAAATAAACACAATGAGTAGTGGGTTCTGAGGTTCTACTTATTACAAATTTGTTTTCTAAAATTAGGCCTTCCTATACAAGAAAAGTAATACTTTATTAAGATTCCATTAGAGCATGGTTTTTGGTACCATGCTGTCAGAATTGCAGAAAACCTTTATGAGGTGGAGGCATAATGATAAATTTAATATAGCCTCACTTTGAAGCTCCTATGAACTCTTTCTATTCTCCTGTCTTTCCAAAGAGACAAGCATAAATAATATTGGGGCGGGGGGGCAGAATTTTTTGCAGAGGAGTTTGTCCCTCATTTCTCTAAAAGTAAACATACCACCTATCTATCCTTAATATCAGGACCCAACTCTTTGTTTTATAATATGTTATAACAATTTGTTTGAGTATGAGAGCATTTAGTTTATTTCCTTGGTATCTGTGTTAAAGTATGTAAAGTTTTGGGATCCATTGTATTACAGAGAAAAGTAAGCTTTCAAACCTTGCTGTGGCATGGCCTCAGATCACATTTAGGGAGCAGATTGCCATCTTTTCCTTGGCATGTTCTAAGTATAAATTTTTTAGTATTTCTTTTTCATTTTGACTGTGCTCATGTAGAAGATTGTGTTGATTTTTTTAACCATCTTTCCCAACCTTATTATTAAAGATCCTACCTGTGTGACAGAGAGAGCTAAGCCAGTGGAGACTTCATGCAGCTCATCTTTCCTTATTCATTCCACATCTAAGCAAGAGTATAAATTTACTAGGTAACTGCCTTACTCATTGTTTTCTGTTAAGGAATGCCTAAACGCCTCCCACCTGGCTTCTCAGCAGGACAGGCCAATCCGAACTTTATGCAAGGTCAGGTGCCTTCGACTACAGCAACCACCCCTGGGAATTCAGGTGCCCCTCAGCTGCAAGCAAATCAAAATGTCCAGCATGCAGGTTTGTCTTCTGCCATTTTTTCAGCCAGCATTTACTGAGCATCATGTGGTACATACCCCTTAATTTCAAGCCCATAAATAAATATTCCATAAAGGGCCAGATAGTACATATTTTAGGTTTTGCAGCTTATATGGTCTCTATTTCAACTACTCAATTCTGCTGTTGTAGCGTGAATGCAGCCACAGACAATACATACGTGAATGAGCAGTTCCAAACACTGTTTATTTACAAACAGGCAATGGACTGGATTTGGCTTATGGGCCCTAGTGTTGCAGCCCCTGAGTTAGGGCTTGCTCAAACAGCAAAAGGACAAAAGGCATTTCTGGCAAAAGGAACCATATGTACAAAGGCATGGAGGCACATGGCATGTTTGAACAACTGCAACTTTTAAAATTTCTGTATAGTATATGTTAGCTTTGTTCTTGCTGAGCATCTGAATTCTGATTTACAATGTGGTGTTAGGAAGACCACACTTGAATCAGTTCACATTTAATGTCAACAGTATACTGTATTTAAGAAGAAATTTTAGAGAGTGTGGTTAGGGTGGAGCAGAATGGCTAAGAAGTATTTATAAGGCAGTATTCTATAAGTCCAGCCTTCATATTTCCAGTTGCTTGGGTACCATATGACTGATGCTCTTACCCATTCTTATTCAGTCAATTTGGACTGAGATAGCCCAAACATTTTCTTATCTCCCATCCTCTCTTGGAATTAATTTAATTGATGTGTTTTTCAGCTTTAATTGTACATCTCTAAGGAATGAGAAAAGTACTGACATAATAAGAAAAGTTCAAACTATTTCTTAAAGGTTGAGAGAATGGTAGGGTAAGCTATTTGACTTTCCTTATATGTTAATTCAAAAACCACATTCCTAAGTTATGTTGTGTGAATTCATGTTGTTTACATGAAGTTTTAAAACAGTGAAATGTCATTCATAATTCCTCCACCCTAGCAGAGGTATTTTGCATTTTTATATATCTTCCTCATGCATGTTTGTGTTATAGTTGTTGTTTGTTTGTTGAACCCAGGACCTCGTACATGGGAAGCAGACACTCAACTACTGAGCTACACCCATCCCCATCATATATTGTTTGTTTTTGTTGCTGTTTTTTAAGATTTATTTATTTTTTATTTATTTACTTCTCTCCCTTCCTCGCTGTCTGCTTGTCTTCTTTTTAGGAGGCACCGGGAACTAAACCCAGGGCCTCTCATGTGGGTGGGAAGCACCCAATCGCCTGAGCCACCTCCACTCCATTTGTTGTGTCTCTCATTGTGTTTCCTCACTGTGTCTCTCCATTGCACCATCTCACTGCGTCATCTTGTTGCATCAGATCGCCGCATCAGCTTGCTGTCTTGCTCGTCTTCTTTAGGAGGCACCGGGAACCGAATCTGGGACTTCCCATGTGATAGGCAGGAGTCCAGCTGCTTGAGCCACATCTGCTTTCCCACATACTATTTTGATATCCCCATTTATCCTATCTAAAATAGCCTTACTCTTCCCATTTTCTGTCCTCTTACCCTACTTTATTTCTCCTCTTAGCTTTTACCACTTCCTGAAAAAAATACTTGTCTATTTGTTTATTATCTCTCTTGCCAACTAGATTGTAAGCTCTAAGGGGCACCAGGGTTTGATCTATCTTGTTTATTACTATTACCTGAGCACCAGAAGTGCCTTGTACATATTAGGTACTCAAAAAATAATTATTAATTGAATGAAGATACATTGAGATGAATAATTTCAAACAGTGGTCATGGAGCTCAAGTTTAAGAATTTATAAGGCTGGCTTAGAAAATCTTCCTTGGGGTTTAGGAAGAGTCTGTACCATGTTAACAAGAGACAATTCATCTCCAGCCTCACTGGCTGAATCATGGACTGGCCTCATAACTTGTGGATGCCACTTTTTAGTCCCCATTTAAAGTGAAAAATAAAATGGAGATCAAATAAGCTAGATGGTTATTTAGTAAAAAGGGAGAGAGGGTGGAAATAGCTATAGGGAAATCCCAGAGACTCAACTATAAGTAAACACTACAGCAAGACAGGCAGTGTCCTTTGTCTGAATTAAAAATAAGTGAGAAGAACAGAACATGTCACATGTGGTCTCACCAGGAATTGCCACAGAGGAGGGCCACTGAGGTTTTAACATCCCTTGTTGACTGTCCTTTTGTCTACAAGCTTATGGATCTGTTGACTCCCACTAGAGGCTCAGCTTCCAGATCAAAGTTGAATAATTTTTACCACATCCAGGGCAGAGGTGACCTGTCCTTAAGAGGTATTAGGTGTTCTTTTTTTTTTGTTTTTTTTTAAAGATTTATTTTATTTATTTATTTCTCCCCTCCCCTCTCATTGTTTGCACTCGCCTTCTGCTCTCTGTGTCTGTTCATTGTGTGCTCTCTGTGTCTGCTTGTCTTCTTTTTAGGAGGCACCGGGAAATGAACTCAGGACCTCCCAGGTGGTAGGGAGGCTCCATTCGCTTGAGCCACCTCCACTCCCTGCTTGTTGTGTCTCTCATTGTGTTTCCTTGTTATATCATCTCGTTGCATCATCTTGTTGCCTCAGCTCACTGCACTAGCCCGTTGTGTCAGCTCGCTGTCTTGCTCATCTTTTTTAGGAGGCATTGGGAACCATACCTGGAACCTCCCATGTGGTAGGCAGGTGCCCAACTGCTTGAGACACATCCACTTCCCAGGTGCTCCTCTTTTAAAGTGCAGCATCTAGATGGCACGCACAAAGCTTTTGAGAGTCATTTGTTTTCCAAGAAGCATTTTTAAATGTCTTCTCAGAATTGTCAAGGTTTTCCTAAGAGGACATATCACATTCTTTGTTTCCCTGGCTCATCTAAAGCAGAGCTTAGTTCACTAGCCTACAGTGCTTTTAATTTTCTTTATCTTAAGGTAGTCACAAGTCATTTTAATACAATGAGTTGCATCTTTCTCTTTTTTTAATCTGAAAACAGTGAACTTTATTGATATGCCATCTATTATCTTTAAATTACCTAGTAGTTTAAAGGTACTGTTTACTCTTCTTGATTGCATAATCATTGAGAATATAAATGATTATCCAGCAGTTACATCTCCATAGTTCAGAAAACCCACAGGAAATATGTCAGGCAAAGCACATTTGTTTATGTTGGTCAGTACAGATATGGGTAGTGGCTTTCTTTCTAATTAAAGTAATTTGGGTATTTTAATACCAATAAGATAATAGTATTTTTCTGAAGTGACTTTTTATTTTTTTTTAAGGTGGTCAAGGAGCTGGTCCTCCTCAAAACCAGATGCCGGTGTCCCATGGGCCACCAAATATGATGCAGACCAGTCTCATGGGAATTCATGGCAACATGAACAACCAGCAGGCTGGTAGTTCTGGGGTTCCTCAGGTGAACCTGGGCAACATACAAGGCCAGCCTCAGCAGGGCCCACCATCTCAGCTGATGGGCATGCACCAGCAGATCGTGCCCTCTCAGGGCCAGATGGTCCAGCAACAAGGAACCTTGAACCCTCAGAACCCCATGATCCTCTCAAGGGCCCAGCTTATGCCCCAGGGCCAGATGATGATGAACCCTCAGAGCCAAAATCTTGGGCCCTCACCCCAAAGGATGACCCCGCCCAAGCAGATGCTTCCCCAGCAGGGCCCACAAATGATGGCACCACATAACCAGATGATGGGGCCTCAGGGGCAGGTTTTGCTCCAACAAAACCCAATGATAGAGCAGATCATGACCAATCAGATGCAGGGGAATAAGCAGCAGTTTAACACTCAGAACCAATCCAATGTCATGCCGGGACCAGCACAGATAATGAGGGGACCAACTCCGAACATGCAAGGAAACATGGTGCAGTTTACAGGACAGATGTCAGGACAGATGCTGCCCCAACAAGGGCCTATGAACAACAGTCCATCTCAGGTTATGGGAATTCAGGGGCAGGTCCTGCGGCCACCAGGGCCCAGCCCACACATGGCCCAGCAGCATGGTGATCCTGCTACCACAGGAAATAATGACGTCAGCTTGTCTCAGATGATACCTGACGTTAGCATGCAACAAACCAACATGGTTCCCCCCCACGTGCAGGCCATGCAGGGAAGCAATGCTTCAGGAAACCACTTCTCAGGCCATGGGATACCTTTCAATGCACCTTTCAGTGGAGCACCCAATGGAAATCAGATGTCCTGTGGTCAGAATCCAGGCTTCCCAGTCAATAAGGATGTCACGCTAACAAGCCCATTGTTGGTCAACTTATTGCAGAGTGACATCTCTGCAGGCCATTTTGGGGTAAACAATAAGCAGAATAATACCAGCGCAAATAAACCGAAGAAGAAGAAACCCCCTCGGAAGAAGAAAAATAGTCAGCAAGATCTAAAGTAGGTTGCAATAGTTTTGCATCAAATCTTTTTTATTTGTTTCTGTGTGGACAACTTTTTTTGATGGAAAATTTTAAGCATATATAAAATTAGATTAATATAATGAAATCCCCTGCTTCAGCAAATTAACTCATAGACTGTCTTGCCTTCATCTCTACTCTCCCCCACTACCCTATTGATTATTTTAAAGCAAATTCACTTTGTAAATATTTCAGTGGGTACTTCTAAAAGATAAGTACTGTTTTTATATGACCGCACAATACCCTTAGCACACCTAGAAAGACTGTTACTTCTTTAATGTTCTCAAATATCTGGACAGTGTTCAAATTTCCCTGATTGTCTCCAGTTATGGTTTTTTACAGTTCAAATGAGGATCCAAACAAGATTCATGTCAGCAATTGGCTGACATGTCTCTTAAGTCTGTAGTCTTAGAGGGTTGTAGCACTCAGAGATGGAAAAGTAACCCAGTGCTACCACCATTCTAAACTCCACAAGGCACTCAGTTTCAGGCATATAATAGCTATTTGGGGAATCAGAGAGGCAGTATGTTTGGGAAATGAAAACTGCCTAAGGAGACTCTGCTGTCTCTCAAATAGAAATGGTTTTTGCACAGGTGCCTTTCTTTTAAAGGCTCTTTTAACATCCCTAGAAACGTAAAACCCACATTAAGGTGACTGGACCTTTTTTAAAATCAGTTTCCATTTCTGTAAAGGCTCTCTAGGTGAGTTCTTTTGCAAGATCACAGTATAAAGGGCAACTAACAAATTAATTTATATTTCATTTCCTGAAGCTGAGTGTTAAGTTGTTTTTGGCTTTGATAAAGTGAGCTGGATTTTCTGCCTTTAATCATAAAACTGAAATTCATAAACATTAATAGGGAATAGTAACTAATGAAGGTAAACAAGTTAATTGAAATAAACTTTTAGAGCTATAGAAAAGAATAGGGGAGCTTTATTTAAACTAGCTTAAATCTGCAAAATAAAACCAACTACCTTTCTCCAGCCTTCCCACATATCTTTGGTTGTACTCTAATATTCTATCATACTCACTTGCTGCTTCTTGAATCTTATACATTAAAAGTCAATCATTGGATATTCATTACTTATATTTTCCTGAATTTAGACTTAAGCCCTTTAATTATCTAATTTTTCTGATGGCTCTCTCAGTTAAATCCTTTACTGCTATCAACCTGTGGGAATAACATTTTTGTGGGGGCAATTTTATTATTCAAGTAGTCTGGGAGTAAAATGCAAGGCTATTTAATTGCTATTAGTGTTCATTTTTTAATGTCTTCATCAGCTCTCAGGGTAATTGGTTACTTGTTGTTGACAAATTGTGACAGGATCAGGGCTCCTGAAGGGGACACAGCAGGTTTAATAGGAGCACCTGCACCCCAGCTCTACTTTAGTTGACTGTGGGACCTCGGGCTCATCTCTTATAACTCTCTAGGCCTTTGTTTACGCTTCCATAACATGAGGGGGCTGGACCAGATATTTTAGATTATTTTAGCTGTCCAATTCTTTCAAAGTAAAGGATGCCACTGAATCCTTGATTATAATTTGAAATGAGAGAAAAGTATTATAAGGAGAAAAATGGCATAGGGATCCAGATATGCAAGGGATCTCCTTCACATTTTAAACTTTTACATGCTGAGGCTTTTTAAAATGGATTTAAAGGTGGCTTATATACAGAATGCAGTGAGATAAAATAAAAGTGGGTGACCAAGATCAGGGCAAAGAGAAACTAAAGATAGGAGAGAATGGTTCAGCTTGGATGAGATACATACAAAATGTGGTATATGAGGAGGACTCGGGTTCTTTGGGAATATGGGCGTAAATAGATATGTTTTCTTCATTGAGTATGAATTCTTCCCTCTACCGCTTTTGCCACTAGAAATTCTAAGCCACAACCCAGTAAAAATGATGGCACCCCAAAGCCAATGAGGAGTGTCTGCAAATACTCATTCTGCAGCAAAATTAATTAGCTTTGTTCTGTGTTCTCCATCTTTCTTTGTTCTCTGAATATCATTTCCATCGGCCAACCTAAAGCCTCTTGCAAGTTGGAGTGAATTACTGGTGCCACCATTGTAATACCAACAAAAAAGAAACACTCTGACCTCCCTGGTTGACTTGGATAGCTATGCTGCAGATAGTGTTGTTTCACAGGAACAGTAATTTATAATATTAATAGCCCCAAACTGTGCTCAGGTCTTAAAACATCTAAGGGGTGGGTGATTACATAGAAATCATTACATCAGGAATTTGTGGAAAGCACTTGAGTAAATAGCCATATTATTAGATTGAATGGATTTTAACATTTAATGAAATTGCCACATTATTTTTATGCCAAATATTGAATATTTTATCCAAACTACAGAGATAAGAATAATGGGGAGGATGATGCAAACATTTTAGTTCTTCAGAAGTAGGGCAGGGGTTAAGCTAGTTTCATGAGTAAATTTATGCAACTTACTCTCAAGTGTGTTATTTGTTTTTTTAGCACTCCAGACACTCGCCCAGCTGGTCTGGAGGAGGCTGATCAGCAGCCATTGCCTGGAGAACAAGGAATTAACTTGGACAACTCAGGCCCTAAACTGCCAGAATTTTCAAACCGACCACCAGGTGATAAAATGTTAGCTAAAGCTTATATACTTATCTCCATTTATATAGCATTACAAAGGTTCCTTCTCTTCAAGGAAACAGTAGTGTTTTATTTTGCTTATTAATTAGGCTACTTTAGTGGTTTAATTAATTTAATGTGTCTAGTATTTGGAAGCCTTTTCTTGATATTAAGAATATATATAGGGGGGCGGTTGTGGCTCAAATGGTTGGGCGTCCGTCTGCCATATGGAAGGACCTGGGTTCGATCCCTGGGACCTCCCGGTAAAATAAAAAATATATTTAAAAAAAAAAAAAAAAAAGAATATATATATAGGCCTTTGCTTAGTCTTGGTTATTTTAAGTCCTCACAAAATCAGACTGAAATGTGAAATGCTTCACTATTCTTGTCAATATCAAGGTTCTAATTGGCATCAAAATGGAATAGGATTAAATGGAGAAATGTTTTCCACTCTAATCATGCTTGCCTACTTTCCTGCAACCCACAAAGCAAGAAACTACTAGGGTTTAAAACAATATTTTTTAATATATAAATTTTATTAATCTTTGAAACATAAAATATATATATATATAAAATGATACAGTAGATCCCATATCCTTACCACCCAGCTTAATAATAATAATAAATAAACAAAATAAATACTACCAGTATTGTTGAAGCCCCCTGTGCTGTACCCCTCTCTGATTATAAAATATTATCTACTAAATGTTGGAAAATTATGTTGAAAAGGAAAAAGCTCCTAAAATTTATTCATTCCAACCTAGGTGTTACAGAACCAAGGCTAGCTGCCGCAATATCTCTATTTCTGGTTACTCTTAGCCTGAGCAGTGATTTGTAACTTCAATCCCCTTTGGCACAATTGAAGACACACAAGCTCTTCACACTTAGGCCACCCTTCCATGTATATACAAAGGATTATGTTTTGTTTCTTCCTCACTAATTATTCCACCTCCTTTTTGACATGTGAGAGTGACGTTATTTTAGGAACAAACGACAGTCCACTCTTAATTTATATATTTTTAAAGGGAATCCATCATGATGTTAATACTCTGTTATTTATTACAAATTGCTTAGACACACCACACTTCCCATCAGTAAGTTGCAGCAGCAAAATTGAGGTTGGAAGGTCACCAGTCTTTGGCGGCTATGTCCAAAAAAGTGTTATGAGCAGGAAGATACCTTCTTCCCTCAGACATATCTGAACTTGTTTGTTGTATGAATCCCAGAGGTCCTCAGACTTCTACAAATTGGAGATTGCAACCTGGGGGGCTGCGAGTTGAATTTGGCCTACAATGTGTTTGAATTGTCATGCAGTATTTTAAACAAAAACATGAATTCAAATGCCCTCAGACAGGACATCTGCTTTGCAGTTTGACTTTGTCCACAGGATTCCTACTGCCTTTATACAAGCCCACCTCACTTTTTACTATCTACTTGGTCCTTGAAGGCATATGAGTTTGCATCCCTTGATTAATGAATTTGGGTTTTGATGGTATTTGGGGGCTCTATGTGTGTCTATCTCCCTTCCTCCCTCATTCTGTCACGTCAGCCCTGTCTGTCTTCTTATCATTAGTACCCTTTAGTATGCTGACTCCTGCTTACTTTCAAGAGGCTGCTGAATTGTCTGTGCTGCCCTCTTTGGTATTTAATATGCTAACTGCTGGGCTAATTTTAAAGCCAACAGACATCTGTGACCTAGCCCTGACATCACTGGTTTCTGTAGAAGTCCCAATGTTCTTAACATGGGCACCTCAGACTAGATGTGCAATATAAAAACCACTGTGTTTGGCTATGCAGCTGAAAGAACAGTTAAACCTGTAGAAATGCTATATGTTATTGGCTTTATAAAAGTAAAGAAGTTACTTGGGCTTAAAACAAGAGGATTTTGCAAAACAAAAACTTCAAAACTAGATTCTGCACATTGTACTCATTGGTGCCATGGAACTCTGGCCAGAAGACTTTAATTAGCTATTCAACACAAGGGTCTGACCCTGTGGATCAGAGCAGCATTTGGTAGCTACTCTGAAAATCTTGAGCCAGCATATCTTCCGACTACCTGAACGAACCATCCTTATTCCTGTGCCTCCTTAAAACCTTCCTCGTGTATTTTTCATGCAGCAATGGAAGGAATCTAGGTTGCAAAATTGTATCCTAGTGATTTGCCCACTTTTCCCCACTGAACCACCTTGGTTCTTGGTTTAATTTGATGATTTCTCCATTCTTTCTGCTGACTGCATAAGGGTTTTGCTTCTCAAATGCCGAGTTAAATCTTCACACAAGAGAGAATCATTTAAGATGTTGCCTTATGCAAATCTGCAAGGTTTTTGTCCCAGAAATTGTTTTTTATTCCTGAGGGCTATGCTTCTACCTTACTTATTCTCCAATTGTGGATTCATAGAACATATTTCTCCAAATAGAGTTTTCATGTAAGAAAATAAATGGAAATTAATATCCATTAAAACTTCAGAGTCCTCTTTTTTTTTTTTTTCCCCTTTAATTTGTGTGTCAGCTCTGTTAGCTCCTATTGTTTATTAAACTATTTATGTTGGGGGAAGGAACAGTTCAATTCAGTCAGCTTCCCCAAAAGGATTGCTCCTGAAGGATACAGCTTAGTGTATGGAGCTAATGGATTGGAGTAATTTTAAATCTCTCTTTCTCAAAGAAGTGAATCTTAGAGTTTTGTATTTTACTTCTATTGTAAGAATAAGAAGGCTATCTTCATTGTTGGCTTTTCAACTAAATCAACCCTTTAAACAATTAATTCTGTGTCTACAGAAAAAGTGAACTCTAAACACTTTACTTCATTTACAAGTATAATGAAATATGATGTCTATGTGAGACCCCAATGCCAGGTGCTCAGCTGCTTGCTATTGACGGAATTTTTCTTGCTTCATCAAAATATTTGGCTTGTATAGCTTCGGCTGCTTTCAGTACGCAGCACAGAGTGTCTTTCAGAGTCTCAGTGCAGTAATGCTCCATTCAGATCCCGAAGGCTGAGACCCTCCAGGTTTTTGGTACTTTGTATTTGCTCCCTTGAGCAATGCATTCATTTGCTATGTTGAATAATGAGGGGCTGCCTCCCCAGGAGCCGCGTGCCTGAACTGTTTGTGCACAGTGTGTGTGGCCTAGACGAGTATTGCTTGGCTATGCTCTAAAAGTAGCAGAACGTCTCATGTTGAAAATCTAACTTCCCTGATTTTGGGGGCTTATTTTAGGTTATCCTTCTCAACCAGTTGAACAGAGGCCACTTCAGCAGATGCCTCCTCAGCTCATGCAGCATGTGGCACCCCCACCACAGCCACCACAGCAGCAGCCACAGCCACAACTGCCGCAGCAGCAGCAGCAGCAGCAGCCACCACCTCCCAGTCAGCCACAGTCGCAGCAACAGCAGCAGCAGCAGCAGCAGCAGCAGCAACAGCAGCAACAACAGCAGCAGCAGCAGCAGCAGCAGCAAATGATGATGATGCTCATGATGCAGCAGGATCCCAAATCAGTTAGGCTTCCAGTCTCCCAAAATGTCCACCCCCCAAGGGGCCCCCTGAATCCAGACTCCCAGAGAATGCCCATGCAACAGAGTGGCAGCATGCCTGTCATGGTCAGTTTGCAAGGACCTGCCTCTGTACCACCATCACCTGATAAACAAAGAATGCCAATGTCTGTGAATACTCCTTTGGGAAACAATTCAAGGAAAATGGTATACCAGGAGAACCCACAGAATCCTTCAAGCTCACCACTGGGAGACGTGTCCTCCCTCCCTGAAACAAGTGGCAGTGAAATACCATCTATCTCAGGAGGCCCAAATAACATGCCTTCACATTTAGTAGTTTCCCAGAATCAGTTAATGATGGCAGGGCCAAAACCTGGACCATCATCCCTTTCGGCAACTCAAGGTGCAACCCCCCAACAACCACCTGTAAATTCCTTGCCCAGTTCTCATGGCCACCACTTTCCAAATGTGGCTGCTCCAACCCAGACATCTAGGCCTAAAACACCAAACAGAGCCAGCCCCAGACCCTATTATCCTCAGACTCCCAACAACCGGCCTCCAAGCACAGAACCTTCTGAAATCAGTCTGTCACCAGAAAGACTCAATGCCTCCATAGCAGGACTCTTCCCCCCACAGATTAATATTCCTTTACCTCCTAGGCCAAATTTAAACAGGGGCTTTGATCAACAGGGCCTAAATCCAACAACTTTGAAGGCCATTGGGCAAGCACCTTCAAATCTTACCATGAATAACCCTTCCAGTTTCGCCACCCCACAAACTCACAAGTTAGATTCTGTGGTGGTAAATTCTGGAAAGCAGTCTAACTCTGGTGGAACAAAACGGGCAAGTCCAAGCAACAGTCGCAGGTCTAGTCCTGGGTCCAGTAGGAAAACCACCCCAAGTCCTGGGAGGCAAAATTCAAAAGCCCCTAAACTCACTCTGGCCTCTCAGACAAACGCAGCCCTGTTACAGAACATGGAGTTGCCAAGGAATGTTTTGGTCAGTCCCACTCCTTTGGCTAATGCCCCTGTACCTGGGAGCTTTCCTAACAACAGTGGGCTGAATTCTCAGAATCCCACCATGTCTGTAGCTGCAGTGAGCAGTGTTCTCGAGGATAACAAGGAGAGCTTGAATGTGCCTCAGGACAGCGAGTGCCAGAACTCCCAGAGTAGAAAGGAGCAAGTCAATGTTGACCTAAAAGCAGTCTCTGCCCAAGAAGTTAAAATGGTTGTTCCTGAAGATCAATCCAAAAAGGATGGGCAACCTTTGGATCCTAACAAAATTCCCAGTGTCGAAGAGAACAAAAGTTTGGTGTCTTCTGCTATGAGGGAAGCACCAACATCATTAAGTCAACTTCTTGACAACTCTGGAGCTCCTAATGTGACCATTAAACCCCCTGGGCTTACAGATATGGAAGTACCACCACCAGTAGTTTCTGGGGAGGACCTCAAAAAAGTAACTGTCATTCCCACATTGCAGGATCTGTCGTCTTCTAAAGAACCCTCTAACTCTCTAAACTTACCTCACAGTAATGAGCCGTGTTCAACCCAGGTGCCTCCAGAACTGAGTGAGGTCAGTTCTAATGTTGCACCAAGCATCCCTCCAGTAATATCAAGGCCTGTCAGTTCTTCCTCCATTTCCACTCCTTTGCCCCCAAACCAGATAACTGTTTTTGTAGCTTCCAATCCTATCACGACTTCAGCTAATACATCAGCAGCTCTGCCAACTCACCTGCAGTCTGCATTAATGTCAACAGTTGTCACAATGCCCAATGTGGGTAGCAAGGTTATGGTTTCCGAAGGACAGTCAGCTGCTCAGTCTAATGCCCGGCCTCAGTTTATTACACCTGTCTTTATCAACTCATCCTCAATAATTCAGGTTATGAAAGGATCACAGCCAAGCACAATTCCAGCAGCCCCACTGACAACCAACTCTGGCTTGATGTCTCCCTCCGTCGCAGTCGTTGGCCCTTTACACATACCTCAGAACATAAAATTTTCTTCTGCTCCTGTACCTCCCAATGCTCCCTCCAGTAGCCCTGCTCCAAATATACAGACAGGTAGATCCCTGATCCTTAACTCACGAGCCACCCCTGTTCAACTTCCTTCCCCCACTTGTACAACTTCTCCAGTTGTCCCTCCTCATGCCCCTGTCCCGCAAGTGAAAGAATTGAATCCAGATGAGGCTGGTTCTCAAGTGAGCACCTCAGCAGCAGATCAGAACACTCTGCCCTCTTCACAGTCAACCACAATGGTTTCTCCCCTTTTGACCAATAGTCCAAGCTCCTCTGGCAACCGGCGAAGCCCAGTCTCATCTAGTAAGGGCAAAGGAAAGGTGGACAAAATCGGCCAGATTTTGCTGACCAAGGCATGTAAGAAAGTCACAGGCTCTCTTGAGAAAGGGGAAGAGCAATATGTTGCAGATGGAGAGACTGAAGGCCAAGGGCTAGAGACCACAGCCCCAGGGCTCATGGGAACAGAGCAATTAGCCACAGAGCTGGACAGTAAAATCCCAACGCCCCCAGCACCCACTCTGCTAAAAATGACCTCTAGTCCCATGGGCCCAGGCTCCACCTCAGCAGGACCCAGCTTACCAGGCGGTGCTGTCCCCACCAGTGTACGCTCAATAGTAACCACTCTAGTATCCTCTGAACTCATCTCCACAGCGCCAGCCTCAAAAAACAATCATGGTGGCATAGCATCTGAGCCACTTGCGGGTGGCCTAGTGGAGGAGAAGGTGGGATCCCATCCAGAGCTTCTACCCAGCATAGGTATGTACTCGGGGCCTGGCAACTTCGCGTGTCAAAATTTTTTGGTGACCTGTCTGTCCCAAAAGAGAAAGCATGACTCCTTTTCTACTTTGAGGAAGAAGAACGGGCTAAATGGCAGTCGTGGTCATTTTTTTTTTAATTGGTTGTACACTGGTAATATATACTTTTAAATCCTATGTTATATTAACATTCATTAACATGATTACATTCATTATACTATGTGGTTATGTAAGGATATACCTTGTTTAAAAGTTTTTCAGTTTACAAGGAGGCATTTTGCATACATTGTCTCACATCACCTTCATACCAGCCATGTCAGGTAGTCTTAACTCCATCCTAAGGATGAAAAAATTAAGCTCAGAGAAGTTCCATAATTTGTTCAAAGTCTGTATTATGAACCTCCAGTTTGACACTGTTCCTTAAATGTGAACAGCAGCCTCTGCAGGTTCTCCTTATGATGAAGACTTGCTCTCCACTCTTTCAGAGCAGCGTTCTCATCATTAGCTCACCTTAACGGTACATAGGAAATAACCTGAACTAGATAGACCTGAACAGCCCCTTCCTCACTGTACTGTATTCCAGGGACTAATCCCCTTCTGTCTGTACTACCCCTGAGGAGTGTTTTCCCCAAAACCAGGTGTCATGATAATAGACATAGGAGGAGCAGAGTGGTTAAGAGCTCAGGGTCTAGAGTGAGATAGGCTTGGGTTGGTTCATAGCACCAGCATTTGCCAGCTGCATGGGCTCAGGCAAGTTACTTTACTCCAAACTTCAGTTTCCTCCTTTGTAATAAGGGGAAAATGGTGGTTCTAAGAATTCCGTGAGGTAATGTGTATAATGTGCTTAGTACAGGGCCTAGAACATAGTTATTATTCAATAAATATTAAAAATTGTTATTACCAGTTGCTTTTTTGATGTAATCTTTGTAAGTTGGTCCATTCCAATCATGTATATCTAATTCAGGTTATTTTCTGTGTGCTTTTAAGGTGGGCTAATGATGGAAGCATAGGGTGTCCTTACACCTTCCCTCTTTCTTCCTCCCGCCCAGTCTTCCTCCTGTGAGGCTTAAGTGGTGCATAATCCACTTTCGCCAAAGTGGAATCAATCACACACTGCCAAAGCTCGGAAAGACCTTTGCTATATCCTAGGCCAGCCCGTAGTGCCTGACTTGTTTGTGTAACTAAAATGCTTCAGGTGCCTCCATGTATTAGGCACTGTATTAAGCACCCATGATGGGTCAGGGTCAGATCAGATTCAAATTTAGCCACTGGTTACCAATTGCAGTTGGATAAATTCCTTAACTTCTCCTAAGCCATGTACTTCACCTGTAAAATGGAGATTATATTAATCTCCTGCCTCCCAGAATTTATACAAGGATTTATTGAGAGGACTCCCATAAAGTGGCCAGCACACTGCCTCAGAGCTCTGGAAAGGTTAATTCCCCTTCTCTACCTCTTCACCTCAGTGCTAGAGTACAGGGAGGGATAAAGGCCCTCAAGCAGTTCACTGTCCTTGCAGGAAACAGACTTCACATGCAGTTACAAAGCAGAGGGGGGCAGATGTGGCTCAAATGGTTGGGCATCCGTCTCCTATATGGAGGGACCTGGATTCGATCCCCGATACCTCCTGGTAAAATGAAAAAGAAAAAAAAAAAGCAGAGGGTTATATGTTTCTGGTTCTACTTCTCTTGATGTAAGTGAGCCCTAAGAATTAGAGAAATCTGGTGTGACTTAAATATATTCTCTGCTATGAAATGTTTCCATTTCTACTTCCTTTCAGGGAACTTCTCCCTTAGGCACAGAAAGAATAATGAAGAAATGATTAGAAAATAATATATGGATTGTATATAATACTAGGGAAATACGAAGCCAGCAGTTAGAAAAAATTCTCAATTTTAGTTAGGCCACCCATTTTGCTGATAGTGCTTCCATCTTTTTCAGGGGACTTCTGTACTTTTACCTTGAAAATTAAGAAACCACTGTGAAAGTTAAAAGTAGAAGTATTAGGATATAATTTTAAGTTTTGTCAGATTAGCCTCCAAAATAACTTCTTAACACAAATGCATTATTGACTGCTTTACTAAGCAGGGAGAGGAATATATAAAAATTCACATTTTCCACAAGACAGTTAAAACTTTTTGCAGAGTTTATCTAAAGATATTAGACTGAAGGGTCAGGGTGAGAGGAGATATCTTTGAGTGACTGTGGTATATCTGTGCCCTTTTCTTAATCTTATGTTCCAGGAAGGCTGAGTTCTGGAGTACATTGTATACTCTACTCCATTCCTCTTCAAGGGCCTATGTTTTCTCTGTCCTTCAAAGCCCAATTCTGATGCTTCTCCTGCAAATGTACCTTCAGATTTCTCAATCTAAAATTAACCTCCTTTCCTTTGGGCTCATGCAGCACTTTATACCTTATCTATTTCCTTCATATGACATCATATAGTGCACTCCAATGTACCATGAATATATCTTTTTTTTTTAATACTAGACTAAGTTCCTGATGGACAAAGAGAATGTAATTTGGTCTCTACGTGTTCCTGGCACAGTGCCTTGCCCCTCCTAAGTTCTTAGTAACTACTTGTTAGATAATTAAATAACATAAAATTGATTTATTCCATAAGGGTGAAATGAATACCTGCTTGCTAGGTGCTGTAGAAAAAGACAAAATAAATTATATGGTTTATTTCTGCTCTCAAGGAATATAGTCTTTAGAGAGTTGAAACAGAATAAAAAATAAATGCTAGGACAAATGGTGTAATCATTCCTCTGAAAGTGGTTTGTGCTGCCTACTAAGGTGTTTTTTTTGTTGTTGTTTTGTTTTGTTTGTTTGTTTTTTTAGAGTAATGGCCAGGACTTGACCCCAAGTAGCAAAAAATATGGGTGCTCTTGTCCTCGTGGCCATCTTCTTCCCTCATCTTTGTACACACAAAGAGGAAAACAAATACCCCTAAGTGCTAGTCTTTGTTAGAATGTTAAGGTAGTTAATTTTTTAAGTAGGTTTTGAAATGTACTTGTAATTTCAAGGCAACTTCACATGCTGCCTTTCATTTAAGAGTATATGTGTTTCAGCAGTTACTTAGCCCTTGATTCAGTCAGTGCACTCTGTTATGTTTAGAAAAGAAAGTAAAAGGCCTGTATTTTTTTTTTGTTTTATTCCCTTAGCCTCTACACAGAGTTTAGTCCCAAAGGAAACTCCAGCCACAGCTCTGCAGGGGTCTATTGCCAGGCCAGGTAAGGCATACCTTGGAAAACTTCTCAGAGTGGACAGGGTTGCATGTGAAGGAATTGCTGCTGTCCTCATTGTCACATGCTCATGCCAGGAAGTGGTTGGCACGATGTTATCTGTTTGCTTCGGAGCAGACCTCAATTGAGTGGCAGGGCTTATGCAGTACTGTTTGTGATTGTTTTCTCCCAACCAGCTTGCTCTCTTATGCATTACTGGTGTCAGCCAGGGAACTCAAGAAAGGCGTCTCAGGGCCCGTTGTCTGTTCATCACTCAGCGGGGGCAGTTTTTGTTTCAGATGCCCTGCTCCACAACATGGCATGCATGGTTGGCAGCTGACTGGCTGGCATATGGTAACTCACTGGGCTGGCAAGTGTTAAGTGCACTAAGATGGTGATAGCATTACCCTGACAGGAGTGGAGGCTTGTTCAGAGAATCTCTGCTACAGTGAGGTAGCCATTCCCCAGGGAGACATAGAGTCATTTCAGTCATCTCTGGTGGCATTAAGTTTCTTCCCATGACCAAGATATTGTAAATAGCACTAGGGATGGTGTTTCTGAAAGGAGAAATCCATGGTAATCTGTTGTGGGATGCTGGGTCAGCTCTGAACACATTAGAATCTTGATGGCAGTAAAAGCACCATTTCTGCCTCCACAGATTAGACTCCCTACACAGATAAATATCATAGACATAATACAGTTTAGTCTTGCCTGGTTCTTTGGCATCAAAGGGTACAAAAACAATTATGATTGCTTCCCACAAGGAGATTAGGCTCTTATTGCCAGTTCAACCACTTGCCAAAATTGGTACCAAAAAAAACCAACAGTACAACCATATTTAACTTGTGATTATTTTAAAAAAACCTGCTTCAGGGTGCTAGGTCCTATTGATGGATAGGACTTTCTAATGCACACTTCTTGGGTAAAATCAGGCCTCAGAGTGGAATATAATGAGCAAAAAATATTTCAGCCACACATATTCTTTTCTTTTTTGCTCCCTACTGCCCACATGATGACTGACATTGTACTAGACATTTGGGAGGGGTGGGAATGGAGCAAATTGTTCAGAAAATGGGAACAGGTAGTAAAACTCATGTTTGGTGAGAAAAGGAATAACAACAAAGGGGAAGGGCCTTCCATTTCCTGCCATCAATGTCTACTCCAGAAAATGGGCTTTACCATATCATATGTCCCTCCTTCTCAGAGTTATTGGTCTAAGAATCTTTTTCTTTTAGAAGTTTGACTTAAATGAATTTCCTTGAAATACTCCCCAAAACCACCGACTGCCTCCACGCAATCCCTTTGGTCCCTGCTTATATGAACTAGCAGTGATAATGTTAAAAATCCTCAAAAGCATTGAATTTTGTCTAGTTTCAAAAGAACAAACTAATCAAGGTTAGCATCTTTTCTGACTTGGGCCAGTTTGTATGCTCCAGCCTAACTAGCAAGGTAGTAAGAAGGCTCTAGCTGAGATTCATTGGTTTGGTATCTGTTTCCTACAGATATGTTCCCACGTTTTTGTGGGTGATTCACTAAACAGCAAATGAGAAGCAAGGATTCCTTTCTGCCAGCCTCTTGCTTTGAAGGCAGAGTAGTCCAGCTTCCTCACATGGAAGGCTACATCAATATAATTATCATAATAGCTAATATTGAGTGATTGCTAAGTACAGAACTAAAATTATTAAAATATGTGTTATTTATCTTCTTAACTTTGAAGTGGGTAAAGTCGTTATCCCCATTTTTCAGATGAATAATAACTCAATAATTTGCCAAAGTCATACAGCTAATAAAAAATGAAATCAAAACTTGAACCCAGGTACTCTGACTTCACTGCCTTCAAAGAGATTACCATGTAAGCAGTAGGGGAAGTTAAACATATTACACTATCTTTAGATGTGTACACAATCTTAACACTGAATGTAAAGTACTGAATGCCCTAAGAGGGGAGGCAGGTAGAGGACTGTGAGAGGCCAGCGGCAGGAAAGATTGCTGCTATAGTGCATCAGGGAAGGCTTTTTGGAAAAGATGGAACTACCTCAAGGCATATAAAATATTTTTCTGCTGCTACTGAGGGGAAAAAGTGTCTGGTAAACCCAGAGAGAGAGAGAGAGAGCTCATTTGTGCTAAACCTTGCTAGACAAATCACTACATTTTTTTTGGAAGGCATTGTTGGGAAATTGAGGAAAAGAGGAACATAATGAGGTCTCTGGGAGATAGCTCAGAGCAAATCAGTCTGCCCAATAAAACTGAGAGAGGAAGTCCTTTGGAGGAAAATGCATCCTTAATAGATGTTCAAGTCATATTTGAAGATTGCTGTCTTTTAAAAAAATTGTCAAGAGGGTGGAGATATTTTAAGAATGCAAACAGTGTCTTCTACATTAGAGGAAGAGGCTTATTTTACTAACCTAGTTGTAGCTGGGTGTAATATGATCCTGGCAGTGTAAATTTCATTCTCTTGATGCAAACAGGATTATTTCACAGTAGAAATAAAAGTAGACCAAGTGTCTTATGCCCCAGGAAAACTAAGTTGTGTCTGTGTAAACTCTGTCTTTATATCATGCAAAGCAAAATCCTGCTGGGCACTGAGACACTTCGGCCTAAATAGGGCATTCAAATTCTCATAGACACCTAACTTCTCCCTGTGGACATATACACTAGCAGCTTTCACATCTCATTTCTGTCCTCCTTTGTATTTTTTATAGAACTCGAGGCAAATGCTGCCATAGTCCCTGGGCAAAGGTAAGATGATCATTTCTGCATATTCAGCATCAATACAGTATATACACCTCTTTGACAGGTATCACCTTTCTCAGCCGTTAAACCTCTTCTCATCTTGTCCTTTTCCTTCACTCTTCCAATGGTCTCTTTTTCCCGGTCTGTTCTTTCTGCTAATCTATTTTTCCGGCTATGGCAGGGAGTTGTCAGGAGGAATCTTAACCCTTCAGAGTTAACGTTTCTCTTAATAAAACTTAGTGACTAAATTTCTACCTTTTATGGTTGTTTTGAAATTGAATGAGCTCATGTGTTCACACTCAACATAGTAAATATTAAGTGCCCAATAAATGGGAACTATCAGGGTCAATAATAATAGTCCTTGCCACTACATTCTGAAATATAGCTGTTTCATCCAACTTTACAAATGAGAGAAGCAAGGAGAAGGGGGAGGGGAACTAGGCAGAGTCTGGCCCCCAAACCTCAAGCTCTTTCTATTATACTGTGCCACCCCACATAACCTAACAATCAATACTGTGTCTTCAACTTTATCAGCAACACAAAGAGGAGTATTATAGTTTTCCCAAAGACCTTTTTTTGTTTGTTTGTTTGTTTTCTTTTTTTTAACTTTATTTTGTACATTTAATAATTGAAAATATAAACAATTAAAAACTAAAAAGTAAACACAGATGAATAAATATATACATTTCTCAATTAAATGTAATGGATACATATAAATTTTTTTTTTTTAATCAAACAATATATTACACAATATATTTGGTTCATAGTAATGCATTCATACAGTATTTGTCCTTTTGTGTCTGGCTTGCTTCACTCAACATAATGTCTTCCAGGTTCATCCATGTTGCCATATGCTTTATGACTTCATTTCTTCTTACAGCTACATAATATTCCATCGTGTGAATAGACCACAGTTTGTTTATCCATTTATCTGTTGATGGACACCTGGGTTCTTTCCAACTTTTGGCATTGGTGAATAATGGGGCTATGAACATTGGTGTGCAGATGTCTGTTTGTGTCACTGCTTTCCGTTCTTCTGGGTATATTCTCAGTAGAGCTTTGCAGGGTCACATGGCAAGTCTATATTCAACTTCTTTAGGAAATGCCAAACAGTCCTCCACAGTGGTTGTACCATCCTGCATTCCCACCAACAGTGAAGAAGTGTTCCTATCTCTCCACATCCTCTCCAACACTTGTAGTTCTGTCTTTTTAATAGTGGCCATTCTGGTAGGTGTGAAATGATATCTCATTGTAGTTTTGATTTGCATTTCCCTAATCATGAGTGATGTTGAGCATTTCTTCATGTGTTTTTTTTTGCCATTTGTATTTCTTCTTTGGAGAAATGTCTATTCAAGTCTTTGGCCCATTTTTTAATGGGGTCATTTGTCTTTTTTTTGTTGAGCTGTAACATCTCTTTATATATCCTGGATATTAAACCCTTATCAGATATGTGATTTCCAAATATTTTTTCCCATTGAGTCGGCTGCCTTTTCACTCTTCTGACAAAGTCCTGTGAGGTGCAAAAGTGTTTAATTTTGAGGAGGTCCCATTTATCTAGTTTTTCTTTTGTTGCACGTGCTTTGGCTGTAAGGTCCAAGAAACCACCACCTACTACAAGGTCTTGAAGATGTTTCCCTACATTTTCTTCTAGCAGTTTTATGGTCCTGGCTTTTATATTTAGATCTTTGCTCCATTTTGAGTTGATTCTTATATAGTGGGTGAGATAGGGGTCCTCTTTCATTCTTTTGGTTATAGATATCCAGTTCTCCCAACACCATTTGTTGAAGAGACTGTTTTTTCCCATTAGCGTGGGCTTGGTAGGTTTGTCAAAAACCAGTTGACTATATAGGTGAGGGTATATTTCTGGATTCTCAATTCTATTCCACTGATCGATATGTCTATCTTTATGCCAGTACTATGCTGTTTTGACCACTGTAGCTTTGTAATATGTTTCAAGGTTAGGCAGTGAAATTCCTCCCACATTGCTCTTCTTTTTTAGAATACTTTTGGCTATTTGGGTGCACTTACCCTTCCAGATGAATTTGGTAATTGCCTTCTCTAATTCTGTAAAGTAAGCTGTTGGGATTTTGATAGGTATTGCATTGAATCTATAAATCAGTTTGGGCAAGATTGACATCTTCACGATATTTATTCTTCCAATCCTTGAACACGAAATGTCTTTCCATTTGTTTAGGTCTTTTTAAATTTCTTTTAGCATTGTTTTGTAGTTTTCTGCATATAGGTCCTGTACTTCCTTGGTTAAATTAACTCCTAGGTATTTGAGTCTTTTTGTTGCTATTGAAAATGGAATTTTCCTCTTGATTTCCTCCTCAGATTGTTCAGTACTAGTGTACAAAAACATTACTGATTTTTGCGTGTTGATCTTGTATCCTGCCACTTTGCTGAACTCATTTATTAGTTCAAGTAGCTTTTTGTGGACACTTCAGGATTTTCTAAATACAGGATCATGCCATCCGCAAACAGTGAGAGTTTTACTTCCTCTTTCCCTATTTGGACGCCTTTAATTTTTTTTTCTTGTCTAATTGCCCTAGCTAGAACTTCTAGTACAATGTGGTTTTTTTTTTTTGGTTTTTTTTTTTAAGATTTTATTTATTTATTCATTTATCCCCCCCTTGCTGCTTGTGCTCGCCGGATCAGCTAACCACACCGTGCGGGCGGGCTTGCCTTCACCAGGAGGCTCCGGGAACCGAACCTGGGGCCTCCCATATGGTAAACAGGAGCCCTACTGATTGAGCCACAGCCGCTTCCCTCTAGTACAATGTTGAATAACAATGGTGACAGTAGGCATCCTTGTCTTGTTCCTGATCTTAGGGGGAAAACTTTCAACCTTTCCCCATTGAGTATGATATTGGCTGTGGGTTTTTCATATATGCCTTTTATCATATTGAGGAATTTTCCTTTTATTCCTATCTTTTGAAGTGTTTTTATCAAAAAAGTATGTTGGATTTTGTCAAATGCCTTTTCTGCATCTATTGAGATGATCATGTGGTTTTTTCCTTCAATTTGTTAATGTGGTGTATTACATTGATTGATTTTCTTATGTTGAACCAGCCTTGCTTGCCAGAAATAAATTCCACTTGGTCATGAAGTATAAGTCTTTTGATATACTGTTGGATTCGATTTGCAAGTATTTTGTTGAGAATTTTTGCATCTATGTTCATGAGAGAGATTGGTCTGTAATTTTCTTTTCTTGTGGAATCTTTATCTGGCTTTGGTATTAGGGTGATGTTGGCTTCATAAAATGTGTTGGGTAATTTTCCATCCTCTTCAGTTTTTTGGAAGAGTTTAAACAGGCTTGGTGTTAATTCTTTTAGAAATGCTTGGTAGAATTCACCTGTGAAGCCATCTGGTCCTGGATTTTCTTTGCTGGGAGATTTTTGATGACGGATTCAATCTCCTTAATTGTGATTGGTTTGTTAAGTTCTTATTTCTTGTTGTGTCAGTGTAGGTTGGTTATGAGTTTCTAGAAATTTGTCCATTTCATCCAGGTTGTCTAGTTTGTTGGCATATAGTTTCTCATAATATCCTCTTATGATTCTTTTTATTACTGTGAGGTCATTTGTAATTTCCCCCCTTTCAGTTCTGATTGTATTTATTTGCATCTTCTCTCTTTTTTTCTTTGTTAGTCTAGTGAGGGGTTTGTCAATTTTATTGATCTTCTCAAAGAACCAGGTTTTGGTTTTGTTGATTTTCTCTATTGTTTTTCTGTTCTCATTTTCATTTATTTCCGCTCTAATCTTTATTATTTCTTTCCTTCTTTTTGCTTTGGGATTGGTTTGCTGTTCTTTTTCTAGTTTCTCACATTGTTCAGTTAAATCTTTGAATTTAGCTCTTTCTTGATTTTTAATATAGGCATTTAGGGCTATAAATTTCCCTCTCAAGACTGCCTTCACTGTATCCCATAAGTTTTGATATGTTGTATTCTCATTTTCATTTGTCTCGATATATTTACTGATTTCACTTGCAATTTCTTCTTTGACCCACCGAATATTTAGGAGTGTGTTGTTCAGTCTCCACACATTTGCAAATTTCCTTTTTTCCTGTCTGTTATTGATTTCCAGTTTCATTCCATTATGATCTGAGAAGGTGCTTTGTATAATTTCAATCTTTTTATATTTATTGAGAGCTGTATTGTGACCTAACATGTGGTCTATCCTGGAGAAAGATCCATGGGCACTTGAGAAGAATGTATAACCCTCTGAGTTTGGATGCAGTGTTCTGTATATGTCTGTTAGGTCTAACTTGTTTATCATATTGTTCAAGTTCTCTGTTTCCTTGTTGATCTTCTGTCTAGTTGTTCTATCTAATGATGTGAGAGGGGTGTTGAAGTCTCCAACAATTATTGTAGAAATGTCTATTTCTCCCTTCAGTTTTGCCAGAGTTTGTCTCATATATTTTGGGGCACCCTGGTTAGGTGCATAGATATTTATGACTGTTATGTCTTCCTGGAGGATGGTCCCTTTTATTAATATAAAATGGTCTTCCGCATCTCTTATCACTTTTTTGCATTTGAAGTCTGTTTTGTCTGATATTAGTATAGCTACCCCTGCTCTTTTCTGTTTACTATTCGCGTGGAGTATCTTTTTCCAACCTTTTACTTTCAGCCGGTCTGTATCCTTGGGTCTGAGGTGAGTTTCTTGTAAGCAGCATATGGATGGCTCATGATTTTTTATCCATTCTGTCAGCCTGTATCTTTTGATTGGGGAATTTAATCCATTCACATTCAATGATATTACTGAAAATGCACTATTTATTTCCTCCATTGTATTCTTTGGTTTTCATATGTCATCTTGTTTTTGTCTCTCTTTTTACTCTTTTGGTTATCCTTTCTGCTTTTCTTTCTTCTATACTCTCCTCCAAGCCTCTCTCTCCTGTCTTTTTCTTTCAGGTTCTAAGGCTTCCTTTAATATTTCCTGCAAAGGTGGATTATTTTTCGCAAACTCTTTTAGTTTCTGTTTGTTTGTAAATACTTTATATTCACCTTCATATCTGAAGGACAGTTTTGCTGGATAAAGAATTCTCGGCTGGCAGTTTTTCTCTTTCAGTTTCCTAATTGTATCATACCACTGTCTTCTCGCCTCCATGGTTTCTGAAGAGAAATCTGCGCTAAGTCTTACTGGACGTCCTTTGTATGTGATCGTTTGCTTCTCTCTTGCTGCTCTAAGAATTTTCTCTTTATCTTTTACATTTGACATTCTGAATAATGTGTGTCTTGGCGTAGGTCTATTTGGATTTATTCTCATTGGGGAACAGTGTGCTTCTTGGACATGTAAGTTCATTTCTTTCGTGAGAGTTGGGAAATTTTCAGCTATCATTTCCTCAAATACTCTTTCTGCCCCTTTTCCTTTCTCTTCCCCTTCTGAAACTCCCATGACACATATGTTGTTGTGTTTTGTGTTGTCATTCAACTCTCTGAGCCCCTGCTCAATTTTTTCCATTCTTTTCTCTCTCTGTTCTTTTCTCTCTTCAATTTTAGCTGCTCTGTCTTCAGTATCACTTATTCTTTCTTCTATCATTTCGAGTCTGCTGTTTTATGCCTCAAATGTATTTTTGACTTCACCTATTGTATCTTTCATTCCCATGAACTCCGTTACTTTTCTGTTCAGGATTTCAGATTCTTCTTTGAGTTCGTTCAATGACTTCTTGATGTCATTGATCTCTTTAACTATATTCTCTTTCATCTCATTAATTTGATTTTGGAAATTTGTGCTCATCTCACTGATTAGTTCTCTCAAATTCTGCATCTCTTCTGGGACTTTGCTATATTCCTCTTCTTGGGCCATGTCTTCTATTTTCTTAGTATGGCTCGTAAATTTTTGCTGATGCTTAGGCATCTGGTTAGCTTGTATTTTACTTAGATGCTCTCTTTCTCTTTTATGGGGTTTTAGTGGCAGGAGGCTGTGAGTTACCACAGCCCTTTGATTTTTGGCTCAACCTTGATTGTTAGGATTATTGTGCTGGTTGCTCAAAACTGGGCACTGGACCCAGTAATTGGTTGTAGAGTCGTTTCCTAGGGCCTTGGGCAGGGAGGCTATAGAGGCCAGGAAAAGCCTCTCTTACTTATTAATTGTCTTATGTGCACTTCCTTGTTCTTCCAGGAGATGGCGCTTGTTGGCAGCTCTCAATTCAGTGCCTGGTTGGAGCGTATTTGTTGTGACACAGACCAGATCAATGTGATAGATCTTCCTGTCTGGGGACTAAGAGCCCTATGATTCAAACTTTATGAGACAGTTCTCCAGACTTCTCTCGTAGCACCCTCTTTTTCCCAGCTAGGAAATATTTCCGCTCCCTTCTGAATCCTCAACAATCAGTCCCTGTTAGTAGAGGAGGAGATTGGGAGGTTTGTATATCTTTAGCCCCTTGCAGGCTCCAAGGCAAACAATGGCGCAGCCCCACTTGGCCTGGAAGGGCTCTCGGGACAGGACAGACCAAACCTGGGAGTCAAAAGCAGGGTCAGCCCCAGCCTCTCTCTCCCCTCTCCTGTGGAGTCCAGGCTAGAAGAGAGGGAGGTTGCAAGGGTCGAATTTCTCCAGTCTTTCCTAGGCTCCCAGGGCAAACCACCGTGTGGAAGGGTCCGTGGGGCTCCGCAGCCCAAATTTACAGGTCAGAACCTGAGTCAGCCTAAGGCTGTGTCCCTCTCTGTCCCCTTTCCGGGAGTGGTAGATCCCTGGATCCCCCTTTGTCTGTGGTCGCAGGCCCAGACACCGGAGAATTCTGAAGAGTGTGGGGGAGGGTGCCGGCAGCAGCAGGAGCTGCCACTTCCCACTCACGGTTTGGTTGTCGCCATTTCCTTTTTCTGTCCCTCTCTCCTCTGGGTGGTGTGCAGCCTTCACCTGCTGTCCTAAACCCTAGAAGATCTTTTTTGGGGCTGTTTCAGCTTGTCCTCTAGCTATTTTTCTGGGGAAGAGATTCCCGTGTCTTACTAGTCCGCCATCTTCCCAGAAGTCTCCCCCAAAGACCTTTTTTCATATAGTTTGCTTGTTTTAATTCTTATTGTGGTAGCATATATATAACATAACACTTTCCATTCTAACCACTTTGAATTATACAATTTAGTGATGTTAATTACCTTCACAACATTGTGCTATGGTCACCACCATTCATAACCAAAACTTTTTCATCACCCCAAACAGAAACTATCTACCAATTAAGCATTAACTCCTCAATCCCCAACCCCACTCATACCCTGTCATCTACTTTCTGTCTCTATGAATTTGCATATTCTAGTTATTTCATATAAGTGAAATCATACAGTATTTATCCTTTTGTGTCTGGCTTATTTTACTCAGCATTATGTCTTCAAGATTCATCCATGTGCTGTCATGTATCAGGACTTTTCCTTTTTACAGCTGAATAATATTCCTTTACACACACACACACACACACACACACTCCACATTTTGTTTATCCATTCATCTGTTTACGGACACTTGGGTTTCTGCCACCTTTTGGCTATTGTGAATAATGCTACTATGAACATTGGTATACAGATACCTAAGTTCCTGCTTTCAATTCTTTTGAGTATATACCTAGAAGTAGGATTGTCAGGTCATAGAGTGATTCTATATTTAATTTTCTGAGCATCTGCCAAATTGTCTTCCACAGCATTGCACCATTTTACATTCCTACCAGCAATGTACGAAGATTCCTATTACTCCACGTGCTCACCAACATTTGTTTTTATTTGTGTGTGTGTTAATTTTATTTATTTATTAATTATTTTTAATAGACATCCTAGTGGGTGTGAAATGGTATCTCACTGTGATTTTGAATATTTGCATTTCCCTGATAGCTAATGATATTGTACACCTTTTCTTGTGCTTATTGGCCATTTTTATATCTTTGGAGAAATGTCTATTCAAGTCTTGCCCTTTTTAAAATTGGGTTGTTTGTCCTTAAGAGTTCTTTTTATTTTTTGGATATTAAAACCTTATTGTATATGTGGTTTTCAAGTATTTCCTCCCATTCTGTAAGTTGTCTTTTCACTCTCTTGATACACAAAAGTTTTTCAATTTGATGAAGTCCAATTATCTTTTCTTTTGTTGTTCATGCTTTTGGTGTAAAGTCTAAGAATCCATTGCCTAATACAAGGTCCTGAAGATGTTCCCCTGTGTTTTCTTCTGGGAGCTTTATAGTTTTAGGAATTATATTTAGGTCCTTGATCCATTTTGAGTAAATTTTTGTATATGGTGTCACTCTTTTGCATGTGGATATCCAGTTTTCCCAGCGCCATTTATTGCAAAGACTATTCTTTCCCCATTGAGTGTACTTTGTGCCCTTGTTAAAAAATCAACTGTCCGTAGATGTGAACTCATCCCTTTTATAGTGTAGGAATGTGCTAGGTAGCATTTTTAAAAATTTTTAATATTTGTACATCAACTTAGTTTGTAAAACACCTCGTAATCATTGTCCCGTTTGATCCTCATATTAGCCCAGTGAGGTGGTCATAATAGGCAACATTTATTTGAGTGCATTTCTTTGCCATGCACAAGCTCCCTGGATGTATTATCTCTGGGAAATTTAATTTTCACAGGGTCTATTAGGAAAGTAAATTCTGTTTTACAGGTGAGAGACTCTAATTCTCAGAAAGGTTAACTAAATTGTCCAAGGTCACAGATTTGCTAAATGGTGAAGATGAGATTCAAACACAGACCTTCTGACTATGTATTATAGGGATTTAGAGATCAAGAGTCTGAAACTTGGAGTTAAATACCATGGCCAGTAAATGCATAGCTGATATTTGACCCCGTGTTCTTTTAATTCGAAATTCATTGCTATACCTACTATACTGCTCTGCATATCTGGCTTTATTTGGATTCATTTGTAATTCCAAGGCATACTTCAACTATATGGCTAGAGAAAAGAAGCTAGCCAGGGCAAAAATCCCCTTTGGGCATTTGTTTCCAGAGCTGCCCAGCATTAGCCTTCTAAACACCAGGAGGGTACTGCTGTGGCATTTGTTTTGCCAAGAAAAAACAACAGCAAAAAAAAGGCAGCTCTATTAGGAATCTTTTTTCCTCAGAGGATTTGACTATTTTCTGGCCTCCCAGCCAGAAAACCATCCTCACCACCTCTAAGAGGAGGTGTAAGTCCCCCTAATTTGTAATCCCACCCCAGCTCCAGCCCTGCCTCTACTTTGACTTGCCGTGGCTTGTTGTTGGGTATGGGGCAGCTGTTATGCATAAAGCCTGGTTAGTGAACCGAGTGGCCAAATTCCCAGCCATGGTGCCACAAAGGGTCCTCCTGCAGGAGTGAATGGGGGGGGGGGGTGCAGGGATAGTTGATACTTGAGTCAGACCGTGGTTCATCCCTTAAGGAGAAACAACTCCACTTGGGGATGAGGTTATAGAAGACTTCCAAAAAGAGGTACACCAGAGTATTTTATATTATTTTTGTTTTGGTTCCATGCCTTGCAAATATAGTTAATTACTTCCTTTTCTTTTTTTTTCCTCATGTTTTTGTTTTTGTGTTTAGGAGGTACCTACGATTGAACCCGGGACCTCATACATGGGAAATAGGCGCTCAACCACTGAGCTACACCAGCTCCCCTTTCCTAATGATTTTTAAATATTATCTTTAAAAGCCTTTTATTAATTTTTTTGTTTTGTTATTAGAGAGGTTTTAGATTTACAGAAAAATCATGCCGAAACTACAGAGTTTCCATATATCCCCCCTCACACGCACAATTTTCCCTGTTAGTAACACTTTGTATTAGTATGGCCTATGTTACAATTAATAAAACAATCTTATTATAAATTTACTATTAACTATAATTCATAGTTTACATGAGGGTTCACTGTTTCTGTTGTACAGACTTACAATTTCTTTTAAAATTTTAATTCTGGTAACATATATATACCTTAAAATTTCCTCTTTAACCAATTTCAAATATATAACAGAGTGGTGTTAATTACGTTCACAATGTTGTGTTACCATCACCACCATCCATTACCAAAATGTTTCTGTCAAACAAAAACTGTACCAATTAAGCATTTACCATCATTCCCTACCCCCACCCTGGCCCCTGGTAACCTGTATTCTAGTTTTTGACTCTATGAATTTGCTTATTCTAGTTATTTCATATCAATGAGATCATGTACTATTTGTCCTTTTGTGTCTGGCTTATTTCACTCAGCATTATCCATTCATCCGTTAATGGACACTTGGGTTGCGTTTATCTTTTGGCAATTGTGAATAATGTGCTATGAACATCGGTATTCAAGTATCACTTCAGGTTCCTACTTTCAGTTCTTTTGGGTATATACTTAGAAGTGAGAATACCAGGTCATATAATAATTCTGTATTTAGCTTTCTGAGGAATTGCCAAACCGTTTTCCATAGTGGCTGCATCATTTTATAGTCCCGTTAACAATGAACTAGTGTTCCTATTTCTCTACATCCTCTCCAACACTTGTAATTTGCTTTTTTTTTTTTTTTTTTTAAATAGTAGCCATTCTGGTGGGGTTTTTGATATGCATTTCGCTAGTGGCTGATGATGTTGAGCATCATTTCATGTGCTTATTGGCCATTTTTATATCTTTGGAGAAATGTCTATTCAGGTTTTTTGCCACTTTTTAATTTGGTTGTTTGTCTTTTTGTTGTCAAGTTGTAGGATTTCTTTATATACCCTCAATATTACACCCTTTCAGGTACGTGGTTTCCAATTATTTTCTCCCTTTCTTTAGGTTGCCATTTTACTTTCATGATAAAATCCTTTGTGCAAAAATGTTTTAATTTGATGAAGTCCCACTTATCTTTTTTTGTTGTTGTTGCTTGTGCTTTGAGTGTAAAGTATAAGAAAGCATTGATTAACACAAGGTCCTGAAGGTGATTCTTTATGTTTTCTTCTAGGAGCTTTATAGTTTTGCTTCTTATATTTAGGCTGTTGATCCATTTTGAGTTCATTTCTGTATGTGGTGTGAGGTAGAGGTCCACCTTAATTCTTTTGCATATGGATATCCAGTTTTCGCAGCACTATTTGTTGAAAAGACTCTTCTTTCCCCATTGAGTAGAAACGGCACTCTTGTCAAAAATCAGCTTTCTAGAGATGTGAGGGTCTATTTCTGAACTCTGTGTTTGATTGCATTGGTCTGTATATCTGTCCTTGTGCCAGTATCATGCTGTTTTGATTAATGTAGCACTGTAGTAAGTTTTAAAATTGGGTTGTGTGAGTCCTCCAACTTCGTTCTTTTTAAAGATGGTTTTGGTATTCATACCAAATGGACACTTGGGTTGCGTTTATCTTTTGGCAATTACCCTTCCATATAAAATTTTTTAAACTTTATTTTTAAAGAAGTTTTAGATTACAGAAAAGTTACATCAAAACCATAGAGCCTTCCATATAAATTTGATGGTTGGCTTTTCCATTTCTGCAGAGAAGGTTGATGGAATTTTTGCTGGAATTGCATTGAATTTGTACATCTCTTTGGGTAGAATTGGCATCTTAACAATATTTAGGCTTCCAATCCATGATCACAGAATGTCCTTCCATTTATTTAGGTCTTCTTTGATTTCTTTATGTACGAGTCCTTTACATCCTTAGTTAAATTTATTCCTGGATATTGATTGTTTTAGTTGCTATTGTAAATGGACTTTTTTTTCTTGATTTCCTCTTCAGATTGTTCATTACTAGTGTATAGAATCACTACCGATTTTTGCATGTTGACCTTTTACCCTTCCACTTTGTGGAATTCATTTATTAGCTCTAGGAACTTTGTTGTAGATTTTCAGGACTTTCTAAATATAAAATCATGTTATCTACAAATATGTAAAATTTCACTTCTTTTCCAATTTGGATGCCTTTTATTTCTTTTCTTTTTTTTTTTTTTTTTTTTTTTTACATAAATGCTCTGGCTAGAACTTATAGTACAGTGTTGAGTAACAGTGATACAGTAGGCATCCTTGTTTTGTTCCTGATCTTAGAGGGAAAGCTTTCAGTCTTTTCCATTAAGTATGATGTTAGCAGTGGATTTTTCATATATACCCTGTATCGTGTTGAGGAAGGTTCCTTCTATTCCTAGTCTTCCAAGTGTTTTTATTAAGAAGGGGTACTGGATTTTGTCAGTTGCCTTTTCCGCATCGAGATGATCGTGTATTTTTTTTTCCCTCATTCTGTTATGAAGATTTTCTTATGTTGAATCACTCCTGAATACCTGGAATAAATCCGACTTGATCATGACATATAGTTCTGTTAATGTGCTCTTGGGTTTGGTTTGCTAGTTTTGTTGAAGAACCTAATGATTTTTTAACATGAATTTTTTTGAACCATGAAAGTAGTAAAAAGTTTATTAAAGAAAACTTGAAATTCAGAGAAGCACAGGTAGAAAATCACTCAGAATTCCTACAACTCAAAAATATCCAGTGTATATAATCAACTGGGTATATTTCAGTTCCCTTCTTCCAGTCCTTTTCTCAGAGTATGTATACATGATAAAGATAAAATTTCAGGTTTATATATATATATATTCCACACCTACATATTAATATGTGGTTACATATATATTCATTATATATTATAATGAAAATGGGATCAAACTATTCATACTACTGGTAACTTTTCCCACTTAATGTCTTATGAACAATTGTTATCATTAAATAATCTTCTACAACATGATTTTTCATGACCCCATATGGATATGCCACAATTTAGTTAACTAGTCTAGGCATTTAGGTCTTCTGTTTTCACTGGTATGGGTAAAATGCTTTGGCATCCTTGTGTATAATTAGAGCTCTGTCAAAAGATTTGTTTCCTTAGGCAAATAGAATTGCTGAGTTACAGAGTTATACCAAGGTTCTTCAACTTCAGTATTATTGCTGTTTTGGATCAGATAACTTTTTGTTGTGGGGGCCATCTTATGCATTTAGGATGTTTAAGGGCATCCTTGCCTTACACCCACTAGGTACCAGTATCACTTTCCCACACCAGTTGTGACAATCAAAAATGTCTTTATATTGCCAAATGTCCCTTGAGAGGCAAAATTGCCCTTTATTGAGAACCACTGAATTACACCAGTTAACCCTCCAGTCATGTGTGAAAATATCTTTTCTCTGTACCCTCTATAACATTGAATATTATCAATTTATATCTTTGCATACTAAAAAAGGGGATTAGAGTGGCTGATCAGTATACCTAGCAGTGTATTGTGGATATATTCCCATGTATATTCCTCCAAATTGTGACTTGTAATATGCCATTCATATGGCTGTACCAGGCTTATAGTAAATGCCAATATATGTCAGTAATTTCCTAGTTTGTATAAACTATTTTGGGTTAGTAGCAGTTTTCAAACATCTTATATTAAACACTTTTTTCATGGCTCTAAATTTTTATATAATCCAGGATCTTGTAATTTTGAAGGGAAATATTATTACCTTGAGAAAATGAGTGAGGTCATTTGAGGATTTTTGTTTGAAGTTCTTTGTGTCTTTTACCTGTTTTTCCACAATTTCACCAACATTATGCTTTAGTATTTTATTTTACTAATGTAACTGGCTAGGTCCACTTTTAAATTCTCTATAATATAGAAAATAATTGTGCTCATTGTCACAGGGTAGAGTGGAGATATTTTCTCTAAAAATGATTCTCTATGTATACCTAATTTATTTATTTATTTTTTATTTTTTTTATTTTTTAAAAGATACTTTGATTATGTAAATGTTACACAAAAAACAATGTCCCCCCATAAACAATGTCCTTCATTAGTGTGGCACATTCATTGCAATTGATAAACGCATCCTGGGGCATTGCCACTATGCTTGGATTATAGTTTACATTGTAGTTTACACTCTCTCCCACTCAATTCTGTAGGTTATGGCAAGATATAAATGGCCTGTATTTGTCATTGCAATATCACTCAGGTCAATTCCAAGTCCTGAAAATGCCCCCTCATATTGCACCTCTTTTTCCCCTCTCCCTGACCACAGCACCTCCAGGGGCCACTGTCTCCCCTAATTTCTTGCTTTATGAATGAAACTATTTGAAGAGCCTGTTTTTGTGTGACTTAATTTCTTCACCTCCTAAGAAACATGTGCTTCCCTTTGTCAGCAGTGAGCCCAAAGAGACAGTTGAAAAGTCCAAAACCCCAAGCCGAAGAAACTCCCGAACTGAAGAGCCAACTATTGCATCTGAAAGTGTGGAAAATGGACATCGTAAACGATCGTCTCGGCCTGCTTCAGCCTCCAGCTCTACTAAAGGTTAGCAGTGGGATGGGTGGGGGTGTTGTCTGTGGGTCAAGTAGGGGATTGGGATGCTTTTCACAGCAGCAGAGGACTTTGTCCTTCATCTTTGCTTCCGTTCCTTAAAGGTGGCAACTTGCTTTGACTTTTATTATTTATTTGGTCCTTCCTTTATTTATTAGTTCATTTAACCATATGTTTTCTGTTTATGTGCACAAGAGCAGCAAGAACTGTTGGAAAAGAGAAAATAACAAGGCAGATTGACTACACTTTAACTTCATTATCACCCACTTCAGATAGGTTCTCAACATGGTCCCACTATCTGTTTTTTGTGGTCAACTCTCTCTCTCCAACTGTCTACTTTTTTTAAACCTCTGGCCCCTACTTGCTCCCCTCCCTCTTGGCAGAAACCCTCACCTTTTTACAGAGTAAATAGAACTCCCTCAACTCCCCATTACCAAGACATAAATCTTCCTCTATCCTCCTCTGCTCCTGTTATAATAGAGCAGCTGTCCCTCTTCAAGCCTAAGACCACTTCCTTTACCTGTGCCTTTGATTCCATCTTCTTTGACCTTCTCAAGACTATCAGGTTTCAATTACACTATCAATTTTCTCTTCTCTGTTGACTACTATCTCCTTTTTGAATTAGCTTTTCCCTTGGTTTCTGTGACCTGAAGTCTGAGTCATTTTCTATCTACCTCTGTAGCTGGACCTTCCCAGTGTCCCTGTCCAGCTATCACATGCTGACCATCCTCAGACTTCATTGCTAAGTCGACTTTTCTCTTCAGTATTTCCTCCCTACTTGATCTTATTCATGCCCTTCTTCTTCAGGTGCAACCTTTCACAGATGACTCATAAATTTTTATTTCTAGTACAGACCTCTAGAGACCTTAGAAAACTACATGTACATGCCTTAACAAGACCTCAAATTCAACACATCTGAAACCACCTTGTGATTTTCACCCCCAAAGTCAGGTCCTCTGCCATTGTTGCCCATCTCAATGAATGGCACACTAGAAGTGCAGGAATCCCCCTTAATATCTCTCTCCCTTGCACTCATATTTAATCCATCACAAAAAGCTGTTGATTTTATCTCACGTGCCCCAAATTCATTAACTTTTTTCCATCCTCCACTTCAACTCACTAGTTTAAAATCCTTCAGTGATTTGCCATTGTAATTAGGTTTAAAGTCTAAAGCCTCACTCTGTGCTCTGGACCCTGTCAACCTCTCCCAGCCTCATCTTACCTCTTTCAGCAACTTGTACATACCACCCTCATCCCTCTCATCCCAAGGCCTGTGAACATGTTGCAGCTATTGTAGTAAGTGCTCTTCCCTCCTTTCTTCTCCTTATTAGCTTTCCTACTCTTCCTTTTATTTTAGCCCAGTTGTCAGTGCTATGAGGAATCATAGCACCATGTTCTTCTTCACAACACTCACCACAGTTGTAACTTTGTTTATTTGTGTGATAGATAATTAATATGTATACTGTATTTAGGGCAAGAGATCATGTCTGATTTTGTTCACCATTGTATCCCTAGTGCCTAGTATGATGCCTAATACAGAGAGGTATGCAGTCAGTAACTATTAAATGAGTAACCGTCTATCAAATATGTATTAAAGTACATGCCCTGGAGATATAATAGTGAAAAGACAGAAACAGAGTCTAGGTAAAGACAGATACACATTGATTATAGGCTAATGGGAAAGACAGAATTTAATACAATGTGTTAAATGTTAAATACTGTAATAGCAAAATTACATGGTACTGTAGGAGCATATAGCTGGGATGCCTTGTTCCTCTGCCAGGTCTCTGATGTTTAAGCTGAGATCTGAAGAATAAGGAGGCATTAACCAGGCCGTGGAATTGGATGGGAATATTCTAGGTAAACGGTAAGCATGTGCATGGGCCATGCTTTTAGGAAATGTGCTGTGCTTCAGCAGCTCAGATTGGGCAAGAGCTGGGATCCTGGCTGAGTGCCTGATATCAGTAGGCAGCTGAAAAGCTGGTCAAATGCCATTGGGATGCCAGCCTAAAGACCAGGGCAGGGTCTGATGCACCAATACCAGACACTGACCTGAGGATTCAGCTGTCACTGGAGGATCATGTTTCTGGGCAGGAATGTCATAATGACTCACAAGAGTCCCTGAGAGTAGGCCACAGGTCTACAAATCATACAGTTAAAGCAGAGATGCAGAAAGTACCATTACCTTATCTTAGCCTGCTGAAGAGTAAGGGGAGAAGTTGGGGGACTTTCTTTCCCTTTCAGGCATACTTCTTTACCTTCCAGACACAGGCAGAATCCTTTTAGTTATCCCCAGTTTAGATGCAGAAATGGAGCCAACAACTTTCTTCCTCCCTGGAAATCATCTCCTAGGCTGAAACTTGTTTGGAAGGAAGCATGCCTTTCAGTATATTGAAGTACTAAACTTAGAACATGAAAGAAAAGGATCCTGAAGTTCTGGAAAAATCTTTTTCTCCTCAGTTCTGCGAGTTCTTGTAGGCCCTCACTTTCCCAAAGGATCACGGTGTTCTAGGCTGTAGAATATGGGGTGTAATTAGCTTTAAAAAAAGAAAAGGGGGTTGGCCTTTATATCAAATTTTTGGATTCTTGACTTGAGCCCAGAATCTCAAGATACTAAAGGTGTTATTTACTGTATACCAGAGAGAATTAATATTAGGAGCAGGAGGACAGTTAAGAAGAGATAACCAGTTTAGATCCACTCTACCAGCTAAGAAAAGATGGAAAGCTGGAACCTAATTTACAGGAGGTTGGGGAATAGGCCTGTACACTTAAACTGGACATTGTCCCACAGTGGTGGTAGTCAGGTTGGAATGCCTATCCTATCTACCATGCTTTAAGGCTTAGCAGCTGGCTTAGGAGAAGCCAAGAGTCTTGCAGGCTTTGTGATCTTGCAAGAAGGGATGGCAAAACTATATCTAGAATCCAGGAATCACAGTCATGTATAGATCTCCATACCAACTTCAAGTCTCCAGGCTATCATTCTCTAACTGTACCAGGATAAGTTACCTTTTAAATCAGAAATGAGTACAAAACTCTTTTAAGTGTCAAGGCCCTTGGTTCCAAATTCAAGAGTAAGTAAGCATATTATTTGGCCTGCTATGTTGGATCCAAAAATGTGAATCAAAGTCTTTGTATTAGTTAGCCAAAGGGGTGCTAATGTAAAATACCAAAAATGGGTTAGTTTTTATAAAGGGTATTTATTTGGGGCAGAAGTCCACAGATAATAGCCCATAAAGCGTTAAGTTTCTTCTCTCACCACAGTTCATTGTCTTAGAGCAAGACAGCTGCCGGCGTTTGCCAGGGTTCAGACTTCTGGGGTTCCTCTCTTCCCCGGGCTGCGTTTCTCTCCGGGCTTAGCTCCTGTTTTCTCCACAAGGTCAGCTGTAGATGATCAGGCGAACGGCTTGCTTCTCTTCTCCTGGGGCCTTCTTTCCAACATCAAAACTGCTTTTCAAAAGACAGCTTCTGGGGGTCGGATGTGGCTCAACTGGTTGGGCGTCCGTCTCCCATATGGAGGGACCCGGGTTCGATCCCCGGGACCTCCCGGTAAAAAAAAAAAAAAAAAAAAAAACCAAAAGACTGCTTCAACTTTCCTTTGCCTTGCCTTTTATATTCAATTCCCCACCCACCAAGGGTTGGGGCTCAACGCCCTAATCCTAACCTAATCATGCCCAGATTAACAGATCAGTTTACAAGCATGATTCAATTATATTTTTGGAATTCATAATTACATCAAGGGGGATGGATGTGGCTCAAATGGTTGGGCGTCAGTCTCCCATATGGAGGGACCTGGGTTCGATCCCGGGACCTCCTGGTAAAAAAAAAAAAAAGAAAGAAAGAAAAAAAAAAAATTTACATCAAACTGCCACAGTCTTAAAGTAACATTCTGCAATTGTATTTGAACCCATACCCAGGGGAAGTGATCACAAAATAAATGCAAGGTGGGAAGCAGATGTGGCTCAAGCAGTTGAGCTCCTGCCTACCACACAGGAGGTCCTGGGTTCAGTTCCGGTGCCTCCTAAAGAAGACAAGCAAGACAGTGAGCTGATGCAACAGGCAGATGCTGTGAGCTGATGCAACAAGATAACACAACAAGATACACAAGGAGGAAAACATAATGAGAGAGACAGCAAAGCAGGGAGTGGAGGCTCAAGTGATTAGGTGCCTCCCTCCCATAGCAGAGGTCCCGGGTTTGGTTCACGGTGCCTCCTAAAAAAAAAAAGAATACACACACACAACAAATAGACACAGCGAATGCAAACAAGGAGGGGGTAGAGAGAAATAAATAAATTAATCTTTTTTTTTTTTTGCATTTTTTAACTTTATTTTGTACATTTAATAATTGAAAATATAAACAACTTAAAAATAAAAAGAAAACACAGTTGAATAAAAACATACATTCAATTAAATGTACTGGATACATATAAATTTTGTTTTTTCAATCATACAACATGTTACACAATATATTTGGTTCATAGTAATGCAATCATACAATATTTGTCCTTCTGTGTCTGGCTTGCTTTGCTCAACATAATGTCCTCCAGGTTCACCCATGTTGTCATATGCTTTACAATTTCATTTCTTCGTACAGCTGCATAATACTCCATCATGTGACACACCACAGTTTGTTTATCCATTCATCGGTTGATGGACACCTGGGTTGTTTCCAGCTTTTGGCATTTGTGAATAATACCACTATGAACATCAGTGTGCAGATGTCTGTTCGTGTCACTGCTCTCAGTTATTCTGGGTATATACCCAATAGTAGTGTTGCAGGGTCACATGGCAAGTCTATATTCAGTGCTCCACAGTGGCTGTACCATTCTGTGTTCCCACCAACAGTGAAGAAGTGTTCCTATCTCTCCACATCCTCTTCAACACTTGTAGTTCTCTGTCTTTTTAATAGTGGCCATTCTGATAGGTGTGAAATGATATCTCATTGTAGTTTTGATTTGCATTTCCCTAAGCATGAGTGATGTTGAGCATTTTTTCATGTGTTTTTTTCCATTTGTATTTCTTCTTTGGACAAATGCCTATTCAAGTCTTTTGCCGATTTTTTAATTGGGTCATTTGTCTTTTTATTTTTGAGTTATAACATCTCTGTATATATCCTGGATATTAAACCCTTATCTGACATGTGATTTCCAAATATTTTCTCCCATTGAGTCAGCTACTTTCTCACCCTTCGACAAAGTCCTGGGAGGTGCAAAAGTGTTTAATTTTGAGGAGGTCCCATTTATCTAGTTTTTCTTTTGTTGCGCGTGCTTTGGGTGTATGGTCCAAGAAACCACCACCTACTACAAGGTCTTGAAAATGTTTCCCTACATTTTCTTCTAGTAGTTTTATGGTTTGATCCATTTTGACTTGATTCTTGTATAGGGCGTGAGATAGGGATCCTCTTTCATTCTTCTGGTTATAGATATCTAACCAGTTCTCCCAGCACCATTTGTTGAAAAGACTGTTTTGTCCTGTTAACATGGACTTGGTAGGTTTGTCAAAAATCAGTTGACCATATAGGTGAGGGTTTATTTCTGGATTCTCAATTCTGTTCCACTGATTGATCTGTCTATATTTATGCCAGTACCATGCTGTTTTGACCACTGTAGCTTTGTAATATGTTTCAAGATCAGGCAGTGAAATTCCTCCCACATTGCTCTTCATTTTTAGAATGCTTTTGGCTCTTTGGGTGCACTTTCCCTTCCAAATGAATTTGGTAATCGCCTTTCCTAATTCTGTAAAGTAGACTGTTGGAATTTTGATTGTTATTGCATTGGGTAAGATTGACATCTTCATGATATTTATTCTTCCAGTCCATGAACATGGATTGTCTTTCCATTTGTTCAGGTCTTTTTTTATTTCTTTTGGCATTGTTTTGTAATTTTCTGCATATAGGTCCTGTACTTCTTTCTAAGTATTTGAGTCTTTTTGTTGCTATTGTAAATAGCAACTGATTTCCTCAGATTGTTCAGTACTGGTGTACAAAAACATTACTTATTTTTGCGTGTTCATCTTGTATCCTGCCACTTTGCTGAATTTATTTATTAGCTCAAGTAGCTTTTTCGTGGATACTTCAGAATTTTCTAAATACAGGATCATGTCATCTGCAAACAGTGAGAATGTTACTTCCTCTTTTCTTATTTGAATGCCTTTAATTTTTTTTTTTTCTCATCTAATTGCCCTAGCTAGAACTTCTAGTATAATATTGAATAACAATAGTGACAGTGGGCATCCTTGTCTTGTTCCAGATCTTAGAGGGAAAGCTTTCAACATTTCCCCATTGAGTATAATGTCAGCTGTGGGATTTTCATATATGCCTTTTATCATATTGAGGAATTTTCCTTCCATTCCTATTTTTGAGTGTTTTTATCAAAAGAGGATTCCAGATATTGTCAAATGCCTTTTCTGCATTGAATGGGATGATCATGTGGGTTTTTTCTTTCAATTTTTTAATGTGGTGTATTACATTGATTGATTTTCTTATGTTGAACCAGCCTTGCATACCAGGAATAAATCCCACTTGGTCGTGATGTATAAGTCTTTTGATATGCTGTTGGATTCGATTTGCAAGTATTTTGTTGAGAATTTTTGCATCTATGTTCATGAGAGAGATTGGTCTGTAATTTTCTTTTCTTGTGGAATCTTTATCTGGCTTTGGTATTAGGGTGATGTTGGCTTCATAAAATGTGTTGGGTAATCTTCCCTCCTCTTCAATTTTTTGGAAGAGTTTAAACAGGCTTGGTGTTAATTCTTTTCGAAATGCTTGGTAGAATTCACCTGTGAAGCCATCTGGTCCTGGACTTTTCTTTGTTGGGAGATTTTTGATGACAGATTCAATCTCTTTAAATGTGATTGGTTTGTTAAGTTCTTGTATTTCTTGTAGCATCAGTGTAGGTTGCTTTTGTATTTCTACGAATTTGTCCATTTCATCTAGGTTGTCTAGTTTGTTGGCATACAGTTTCCTTATAATATCCTCTTATGATCCTTTTTATTTCTGTGTGATTAGTTGTAACGTCCCCCCTTTCATTTCTGATTGTATTTATTTGTTTGTATCATCTCTCTTTTTTTTTTCATTGTTATTCTAGCTAGGGGGTTGTCAATTTTATTGATCTTCTCAAAGAACCAGCTTTTGTTTTTTTGTTTTTATTTACTTTCTCTATTGTTTTTTTGTTCTCAGTTTCATTTATTTCTGCTCTGATCTTTATTATTTCTTTCCTTCTGCTTGCTTTGGGATTGATTTGCTGTTCTTTTTCTAGTTTCTCTAGTTCAGTCAAATCTTTGAGTTTAGCTCTTCTTTCTTTTTAATATAGGCATTTAGGGCTATAAATTTCCTTCTCAAGACCGCCTTCACTGTATCCCATAAGTTTCGTTAAGTTGTATTCTCGTTTTCATTTGTCTCAATATATTTACTGATTTCACTTGCAATTTCTTCTTTGACCCACTAATTATTTAGCAGTGTGTCTTCAGCCTCCACACATTTGCAAATTTACTTTTTTCCTGTCTATTATTGATTTCTAGTTTCATCCCATTATGATCTGAGAATGTACTTTGTACAATTTCAGTCTTTTTATATTTATCGAGAGCTGCATTGTGCCCTACCGTGGTCTATCCTGGAGAAAGATCCATGGACACTTGACAAGAATGTATAACCTGCTGAGTTTGGATACAATGTTCTGTATGTCTGTTAGGTTGTTTATCATATTGTTGAAATTATCTGTTTCCTTGTTGATCTTCTGTCTAGTTTTTCTATCTAATAATGTGAGTGGGGTATTGAAGTCTCCGATTATTGTAGAGATGTCTATTTCTCCTTCAGTTTTGCCAGAGTTTGTCTCATGTATTTTGGGGCACCCTGGTTAGGTGCATAGATATTTATGACTGTTATATCTTCCTGGTGGATTGTCCCCTTTATTAATATGTAATGACCTTCTGTATCTCTTATAACTTTTTTGGATTTAAAGCCTGTTTGTCCAATATTAGTATAGCTACCCCTGCTCTTTTTTGGTTACTATTTGCATGGAGTATCTTTTTCTAGCCTTTCACTTTCAGCTGGTTTGTATCCCTGGGTCTAAGTGGAGTTTCTTGTAAGCAGCATATGAATAGCTCATGTTTTTTTATACATTCTGTCAGCCTCTATCTTTTGATTGGGGAGTTTAATCCATTCACATTCAGTAATATTACGGTAAATGCATTATTTACTTCCACCATTTTATTCTTTGGTTTTCATATGTTGTATCATATTTTTGTCTGTCTTTTTACTCTTTTGGTTATCCTTTCTCTATTCTTTCTTTTAAACTCTCCTTAAAGTAATCTAAATAAATAAATACAAGGTGGTTTCTAACATTCTTGCATCTCAGACTTGGAGACATATGGTAATGCTAGCTACTGACACATGAAATATCTGCAGTATGAGTACTTGTAAAGTTTAAAGGAGAAAAAGCATTTTGCCTTTTTACACTCATAAGATTTTGGTCCTATATGTGCAAACAGAATCAGAAACATTCTCTATTTTTCATGATAATCTGGAAAGCTGAGAAGTATTATGAGCAAGGAATAATAAGAAGTTTTGATACTTTTGTATTGTCAGAGAACCAATGACATTAATCATGCTCCTGCTATGACAGCAATTTACTTACATCATGCTGGCAAGGCCTAGTAGATTGCCGGTTTGGAGCAGATGGAATGGATTTCTGGACAAGTCCAGAGAAGCTCACATGGATGCTTGGTCACTCTCTGAACTGATGTTTTTGGTTTGGGTTGGTTGCAGTTTCCCCCGTCTTCCCCCCCGCGCCCCCGCCCCCCCCCGCTTTTAATTACAGATGCAAAAATTGGTTCCTACAAATCAGTGAACTTCCACTTAAAATTATCCCTGATTAGGTGTATTGTTTACAAATATTCATTTGAGTAATTATGTGTCCTGACATGGTGAGATCCTGATTAAGACAGAAATGCTTTTCTAGTTTCTCTTGTCATTCCTTATTTACTTTTCTATTTTTTTTTTTTTAAGATTTTATTTATTTATTCATTTATCCCCCCCTTGCTGCTTGCGCTCGCCGGGTCAGCCAACCACGCCGTGCGGGCGGGCCCGCCCCCACTAGGAGGCCCCGGGAACCGAACCCGGGGCCTCCCATATGGCAAACGGGAGCCCCACTGATTGAGCCACAGCCGCTTCCCTTTACTTTTCTATTAATAATAGTTTTAATGTTTTGTTTTCAACTGGAAAAAAAGAATAATAGGTAAAAACATGAAGTTTAAAGCATAAGTTTGAAACCAGGGAAATTATGCTAATATGAGGTTATTCAGAGCAACCAGTAATCAGCAGCTGTGGGTGTCCCTGATGCACCCTAAAGTACATCTTTACAGCAAAATAAGTGATAGCCCTCCCCTACCGACAGCAGTGATTTCAAAAACAACAATCTTTTAAAAAAAAAAAAATTGTGTACAGATATCCTTAATAAAAATAGAAGTGTTATTATGGAAATGCAAATGAACCTAACTAGGTAGGTTAGAATAACTACCTAAAATTGCATCCTTGTAGCATAATTTATAAACCAGTCATGCAAATTTTGAAGGAAAATTTCCAGATATTTTATATACAAATTCATAGGGAAAAGTCTTGGCTAGAAGCAATACAGTAAAAAGTACAATCAAATGAGCAAATTCCTTCAAGTTTAGTTTTTTAAGTACTGCAGTAACAGGATAAACGCCAAATCAATATAAAAGCCAGTTAAAAGCAGTAGGTTCTTTTGGCACCATGGCTGGCCCCTTCCCTGTCCCCTCAATAGATCAGCATGTAGCTGGTCCATATTCCCAGTGCAAATCCCTGGTCCTGGTTTTAGAGGACCTTCATGTACATACTGGGAAGCTGTGTGTCTGGCCCAATCTGGTGATGGCCTGAGGAACTCATTGTCCCAGAACTTGCTCTGTCTGTAGAAGGCAGCTTACAGAGATCTCCTACAAAATGCTGTGGGATAGCAGTTAAGTGACTGCCTAGGGCAAGGACAGATGGCTATAGGACATACACTGCAGTACCTAGAACTGTGAGGAAACTGTTTCCTAGGGAAAGGGGGATATTCAAAACTCTATAAATGGGGGATTTCCTTGGGCTACATGTGCATGCCCAGGACAAGAGGCATGTGCAGAAAGGATCTGGGTGGCCCCTACACTTTGGCCTTAAGCCAGTCTCTAAACTCACTGTATGGATAAACTCTGAAGGAGAACACTAACTACACAGGTCAATCTCCAAAGACTGGGAAAGGTGTGGGATTTTTTTTGTTTTTATTTTTGTTTTTGTTTTTCTGTTAGCTCCTGGCATTCAAGGAAAGCTCTGCCATAACACTAGTTAAATTCCAGCATTAACATGCTAAATTCCAGCAATAACATACTAAATATCAAAATGCCCAGTGTGATGGTTAGGTTAATGTGTCAACTTGGCCAGGTAATTGCTTCCAGGTGTTTGTTCCAGCAAGCACTGGGCTAATTGTAATACAAGAGCATTTATGGACTTCCATCACCAGTAAGTTTACTGTGTGGATGGCTGATGACATCTGCATCAGTCAAGGAGATTACATCATCAATGGGTGATGCTTTTATCCAATCAGTTGAATGCCTTAAAAGGGGAAGTGATTTCAACATTCAGAGAGAATTTCCCAGCTCATCATTGGACAGGCAACTTCTCCCAGAAACTCATCAGTGACCTTCATCAAACTCATCGGACTTTCATCAGAGCCTCTGGTTTGCAGCCTGCCTGCGGAACCTGGACTTGTGCATCCCCACGGTCGCGTGAGAGACTCTTTTAAAATCTCATATTATTGACAGATATCTCCTGTTGATTCTGTTCCCCAAGAGAACCCTGACTAATACAGCTTGGTACCGGGAGTGGTTCTTGAGGACCAGAGTCTTAAACATGGGATGTCTGAGGTGGTTCTGGGAGTTTTGTAATTGGCTCTCTACTCTAATTGGATTCAGGGGTACAAATGACTCCCTTTCCAATAATGAGGTTGCTAACAGTCCATGGCGTGAGCTGGCAATAGAGATACACAAAATAGCATCACTGGATTCCCCTACTTCCATGCTTAGAAGAAGCAAGGATCTGGGTGAAAGTGTTTTCAACACCTTAACAGGATTTTGTGGAGTCAAAAAGTATAATGATGTTGGCTGGCTCCTCCTAGATACTCTGGATACAGTTACAAAAGAAAGAGATGAGCTAAAGTCTTCAAATTTGAAACTTAAATGCCGCGTGAATGATATGAAAGTTTCTACGTGTGCCTTGAAAGAAAATCTTGTCTCCTGTAGCCACAGACTTGAGATATCTGAGAATCAAACCCAGTCTCATTGTATGAGTAGCAGAATTACAGAGGAAACTAAAATCTCAACCTCGCAGGGTTTCTGCAGTTAAAGTGAAGGCATTGATTGGAAAGGAGTAGAACCCCGAGGATTGGGATGGAGACATATGGGATGATGATAATATTGGTGGGGACACTGGAACCCTAAATTCTGCTGAGACTTTACCAGATAAACTGCAATGGCCTGCCCTGTGGAGACCACACCTTGTCCACCTTGGGTCATCTAGCCTCCAGCCTGCCCCAGGGAGTCCGGACTTCCTTCCAGCCCTGAGGTAGGTACAAGCCAAATGGAAGCCTGCACTGCCCAGCCTCCACCTTGCCCCAGAGAGTCTGGACCTCCTCCCAGCCAAGAGGCAGGTACCAGCCAATCCCTAGCATGCACTGCCCAACTTCCAGTCTGCCCTGAGGAAGCTGTCTTCCAACCCCAGCCTGAAGAGATTAATCCTGTCTCACCAGAAGAAAATGCAAAGCAATGCCCTCAGGTCAGTAGCCTGCTAGACATCTCTAATCCTTTTCCTTACCCACACCCCCCACCCCTCTTTCCTTCAAGACCCATTACTAGACTAAAATCACAACAAGCCCCCAAAGGTAAAATACAAAGTGTGATCCATGAGGAAATATGCTATACTCTGAAAGAACTGCATGAGTTTTCCAACTTATATAGACAGAAATCAGGGGAATATGTGTGGGAATGGATACTAAGGGTATGGGATAAAGGTGGAAGGAATATAAAGTTGGATCAGGCTGAATTTATTGATATGGGCCCACTAAGCAGGAATTCTGGATTCAACACTGTAGCTTGAGGGGTTAGAAAGGGCTCTAACAGTTTGTTTGGGTGGCTGACTGAAGCATGGACCAAACAATGGCCTAGCATGTCTGATGTTGAGATGCCTGATTGCCATGGTATACAGTAGATGAGGGGATTCAAAAGCTTAGAGAGATTGGAATGCTAGAATGGATTTACCATTTGAGATCTGCCCACCCACCCCAGGAATGTCCAGAGGACACACCTTTAACCAGGACTGTGAGGAATAAATTTGTAAGACTAACTCCATCTTCTCTGAAGAGCTCTGTGGTTGCTCTTCTCTGCAGTCCAGATATTACTGTGGGGGGTGGGGGGCCTGTAATGGAATTGGATTCCTTAAACATTATGGGGATGATCCGATCTCCGTCTGGTAAAAATCAAGTATCCGCAGTTAATCACCAAAGGTAAGGTGGGCGTGGCTACCGCAATGAAAGACAGATTCAAAGCAGCACACAGAATAGTCTGAGTGGCATGGAGTTATGGCGTTGGCTAATAGATCATGGGGTACCTAGAAGTGAAATACATGGGCAGTCTACTAAATTTCTTCTGGATCTGTATAAGCAGAAGAGTTCTAGGTCAAGTGAACAAAATCCTAACTCAAATTACAGACGCAGAGAATCACGGCCCCTTAATCAATTCCCAGACTTGAGACAGTTTACAAACCCAGATTCCCTTGAATGATGAGAAGGCCAGGTCCCCTTGGGGAAGAATCCTGTTAAACTCCCAAAAATTTATACTGTTCATCTTCCTCCCACTTTTCCCCTGGGAGACCTATGGCCTTTTGCCAGAGTAACTGGGCATTGGGGAAAAGGAAATGATCAGACATTTCATGGATTATCAGACACCGGCTCAGAAGTCACATTAATTCCAGGAGACCCAAAACTTCACTGTGGTCCACCAGTCAGAGTAGGGGCTTATGGAGGTCAGGTGATTGATAGAGTTTTAGTTCACGTCCGTCTCACAGTGGGTCCCTGGACCCATTCTGTGGTTATTTCTCCAGTTCCAGAATGCATAATTGGAATAGACATACTCAGGAACTGGCAGAATCCCCACATAGGATCCCTGACTTGTGGAGTGAGGGCTATTATGATTGGAAAGGCCAAGAGGAAGCCTCTAGAACTGCCCCTGCCTAGCAAATTAGTAAATAGTAAATCAAAGGCAATACCGGATTCCTGGAGGTATTGCAGAGATTAGTACCACCATCAAGGATTTGAAGGATGCAGGGGTGGTGATTCCCACCACATCCCCATTCAGCTCTCCTATTTGGCCTGTACAGAAATCAGATGGATCTTGGAGGATGACAGTAGATTATCGTAAACTTAACCAGGTGGTGACTCCAATTGCAGCTGCTGTACCAGATGTGGTATCATTGCTTGAGCAAATCAACACTTCCCCTGGTACCTGGTATGCAGCTGTTGATCTGGCAAATGCTTTTTTCTCAATTGCCATTAGTAAGGACCACCAGAAACAGTTTGCTTTCAGCTGGCAAGGCTAGCAGTATACCTTCACTGTCCTGCCTCAGGGGTATATCAACTCTCCAGCCCTATGTCATAATATTGTCCACAGGGACCTTGATCGTCTCTCCCTCCCACGAGACATCACACTGGTCCATTATATTGATGATATCATGTTGATAGGACCTACTGAGCAAGAAGTAGCAAAGACTCTAGATTTATTGGTAAAGCATTTGCCTGAGAGAGGATGGGAGATAAATCCAACAAAAAGACAGGGTCCTTCCACCTCAGTGAAATTTCTAGGTGTCCAGTCTTGTGGGGCCTGTCGAGATATCCCTTCTAAAGTAAAGGATAAGCTGTTGCACCTGGCCCCTCCTACAACCAAAAAAGAGGCACGCTTAGTTGGCCTCTTTGGATTTTGGAGACAACACAGTTCTCATTTGGGTGTGCTACCCCGGCCCATTTACCGAGTGACCAGAAAAACTGCTAGTTTTAATTGGAGACTGGAACAAGAAGTAGCCCTGCGACAGGTCCAGGTTGCTGTGCAAGCTGCACTACCACTTAGACTATATGATCCAGCAGATCCAATGGTGCTGGAAGTTTCAGTGGCAAATAGAGATGCTGTCTGGAGCCTTTGGCAGGCCCCTGTAGGGGAATCACAACACAGACCCTTAGGATTTTGGAGCAAAACCTTGCCATCCTCTGCAGATAACTACTCCCCTTTTGAGAAGCAGCTTTTGGCTTGCTACTGGGCCTTAGTAGAGACTGAACGCTTAACCATCAAGTTACCATGAGACCTGAGTTGCCTATCGTGAGCTGGGTATTGTCTGACCCAGCAAACCATAAAGTTGGGCATGCACAGCAGCATTCCATAATAAAGTGGAAGTGGTATATACAAGATAGGGCTCGAGCAGGTCCTGAAGGTTACATGAGGAAGTAGCCCAAATGCCCATGGTCACTACCCCTGCCATGTTACCTTCTCTTTCCCAGCCCACAGCTTTGGCCTCTTGAGGTGTCCCTTACAGTCAGTTGACTGAGGATGAGAAAACTCGGGCCTGGTTTACAGATGGTTCTGCACGATATGCAGGTACCACCCGAAAGTGGACAGCTGCGGCACTGCAGCCCTTTTCTGGGACATCCTTGAAGGATAGCGGTGAGGGCAAATACTCCCAGTGGGCAGAGCTTCGAGCAGTACATCTAGTTGTTCATTTTGCTTGGAAGAAGAAATGGCCAGAGGTGCGTTTTTACACTGATTCATGGGCTGTTGCCAATGATATGGCTGGATGGTCAGGGACTTGGAAGGAACATGATTGGAAAATTGGTGACAAGGAGGTCTGGAGAAGAGCTATGTGGATAGACCTTTTTGAATGGGCAAAAAACATGAACATATTTGTGTCCCACGTGAATGCTCACCAGAGGGTGACTTCAGCAGAGGAAGAGTTTAATAACAAGTGGATAAGATGACCCGCTCTGTGGCTAATGCTCAGCCTCTTTCCCCAGCCACTCCTGTCATTGCCCAATGGACTCATGAACAAGTGAGGTAGGGATGGAAGTTATGCATGGGCTCAGCAACATGGACTTCCCCTCACCAAGGCTGACTTGGCTACAGCTATTGCTGAATGCCCCATCTGCCAGCAGCAGAGACCCACACTCAGCCCCTGATATGGCACCATTCCTCGAGGTGACCAGCCTCCTACCTGGTGGCAGGTTGACTACCTTGGGCCACTTCCACCATGGAAGGGAAAGCGATTTGTTTTAACTGGAATAGACACATTCTCTGGCTATGGGTTTGCATTTCCGGCATGCAATGCTTCTTCCAAAACTACCATCCGTGGACTTACCGAATATCTTATCTACCGCCATGGCATTCCACGCAGCATTGCTTCTGATCAAGGAACCCATTTCACAGCAAATGATGTGCAGGAATGGGCACATGCCCATGGAATTCACTGGTCTTACCATGTTCTCCATCACCCTGAAGCAGCTGGATTAATAGAACGGTGGAATGGCCTTTTGAAGACTCAATTATGGCACCAACTAGGTGGCAATACCTTGCAGGGCTGGGACAATGTTCTCCAGGAGCCTGTGTATGCTCTGAATCAGCGTCCTCTCTATGGTGCTGTTTCTCCCAGAACCAGGATTCATGTGTCCAGGAATCAAGGGGTGGAAGTGGGAGTGGCACCACTCACTATTACTCCTAGTGACCCACTAGGAAAATTTTTGCTTCCTGTCCCTGCAACCTTAAGCTCTGCTGGTCTACAGGTTTTAGTCCCAAAAGGAGGAGTGCTTCCACCAGAGAACATAACAATGGTTCCACTGAACTGGAAGTTAAGACTGCCACCTGGCCACTTTGGGCTCCTCTTACCTGTGAATCAACAGGCAAAGAAGGGAATTACTGTATTGGCTGGGTGATTGATCCTGACTATCAAGGGGAAATAGAACTACATCTACATAATGGGGGTAAAGAAGAGTTTGCCTGGAATGCAGGAGATCCTCTAGGGCATCTCCTAGTACTGCCATGCCCTGTGATTAAAGTCAATGGAAAATTGCAACAAACCAATTCAAGCAGGAGTAACAATGGTCCAGAATCTTCGGGAATGAATGTTTGGGTCACCCCACCAGGTAAAGAACCACAGCCAGCTGAAGTGCTTACTGAAGGCAATGGGAACATGGAATGGCTAGTGGAAGAAGGTAGTGATAAATATGAACTTAGACCATGTGACCAGTTACAGAAATGAGGACTGTAATAGTCATGAACCCTTTTTCCTTGTTTCATTATGAGTATGATTGTATATGTACACAAAACGAATTTCTTGTTTTCTTCCCCAACCTTTTCTCCTATCATATGAAAAGTTATATTAATTCCATGTCATAATATTTAAGGATGTCAAGTTTAAGCGTGACTATTACACAAGGACTTGCACCCTATTCTGTGGGGATTTAATGCATTTCCAGTTCTACGCAGGGGAGTTGAACATTGTTAGGCGGAAATATATATGCATGCTTGTCCGTTATTGTTTTCACTTAGAGACTAAGTATGGTTTAGGGTTATGTGTATTACTGCCAAGTTGACAAGGGGTGGACTGTGATGGTTAGGTTAATGTGTCAACTCGGCCAGGTAATTGCTTCCAGGTGTTTGTTCCAGCAAGCACTGGGCTAATTGTAATACAAGAGCATTTATGGACTTCCATCACCAGTGAGTTTACTGCATGGATGGCTGATTACATCTGCATCAGTCAGGGAGATTACATCATCAATGGGTGATGCTTTTATCCAATCAGTTGAATGCCTTAAAAGGGGAAGTGATTTCAACATTCAGAGAGAATTTCCCAGCTCGTCGTTGGATAGGCAACTTCTCCCAGAAACTCATCAAGGACCTTTCATCGGACTTTCATCAGAGCCCCTGGTTTGCAGCCTGCCCACGGAACCTGGACTTGTGCATCCCCACGGTCGCATGAGAGACTCTTTTAAAATCTCATATTATTGACAGATATCTCCTGTTGATTCTGTTTCCCGAGAGAACCCTGACTAATACACCCAGGTTTCAATAAAACATTACAAGTCATTCAAAAAACAGAAAGTTTTTTGCCTATCGCCCAGGAAAAGGAAAAAATAAAAGCGTTAGAAACCATCAGTGAGGAGGATCAGACCTAAGACATACCAGAGATGATTTTTTTTAAATGGTCCTAAATACACTCAAAGAGCTAAAAGAAAACATTGCAAACTAAGGAAAATCTAGAAAATACAAAGAGAATATCAAAAGAGAGATGAAAATTATGAAAAGGAACCAAATAGAGCTAAAGACCACAGAAATAGAAATATAAAATTCCTCGGGAAATGGCTGTGGCTCAATCAGTAGGGCTCCTGTTTACCATATGGGAGGCCCTGGGTTCGGTTCCCGGGGCCTCCTGGTGAAGGCAAGCCCGCCCACATGGCGCAGTTAGCTGACCCAGCAAGCACAAGCAGCAAGGGGGGGAATAAATAAATAAAGAAATAGAAAGAAATAGAGAGAGAGAGAGAGAGAGAGAGAGAGAGAAAGAAAGAAAGATAAAATTCCTGAGAAGGATTCAACAACAAGTTGGAGATGGCAGAAGGAATCAGAGAACTTGATGATAAGACCACTGAAATCATCCAGTCTTTGGAGCAGAAAGGAAAAACTGAAGAAAAGTGAACAAGGCCTGAGGAGCCTGTGGAAAGATATGAATATGCATGCCCAAGATGCTTAAAGAACTCCAAACAGGATAAACTCAAATAGATGCACACTATGAAATGTTATAATCAAACTATTAAATGCCAGAGATGAAGAGAGAATGCAGAAAACCTCAAAAGAAAAGCAAATTGTCGCATACAAGGGCATCTCAATAAGATTAATTGCCAATTTCTCATCAGAAACCATGGAGGCAAGATAGCAGTGGGATAACATATTTCAGGGGCTGAAACAAAAAAAAAAAAAAAAAAAATTACCAACCAAGAATTCTATATGTGGCCAAACTGCCTTTCAAAAAAGAAGGAAAAAAAAAAAAAGGAGAGAGGATTGTGGGGAAGTGGCAGAGTAGGAAGCACTTAATCCTATTTTGTGAGAACTCTAGCATCTAGTGGAACACTGCAGCTTCCAGGGAAGAGTTGTAGGAAAAGCCCGGCAAATTGCAGTATATATAGGTGAATTTCACTCTACATGCAGCTGCTACCATCCCCCATCCCCCAATTGTGTGGCAGGCAGCAGTGGGGATGGTAGCCTGGGTTCCTGGTGCAGATTGCTGGTGCCAGGGTAGGCTATAAGGACCTAGCCCTCCAAAATCCAAATAGGTGCCATCACTGATCACAGCTTTTGATCAGGTACTTCAGATAGCTGCAGGGCATACCTTGAGGACCACTGATATTGCAATCCCTGTCAGGCAAAAGCAGCAGAGGAGTCTTAATAAGGCAGTACTTCCCACACCTCCTCTTTCTCTCTTTTCTCTTTCCATTTCCCATTCAGGAGCAAGAACAGTTTGAAAAATTCACAAATTGATGGCTCTAGCCCTCAATAATAACAACAACAAAATACTAGCAATCCCAGAGGAGTGGAAGAACCATATTTCCAAACTTATGACAACCCAATACTCACAGTGTTCAGTGCTCAACAAAAAAGTTACAAAACATACAAACAAACAGGAACGTGTGGCCCATTCACACAGAAAAAAGGATTTGCCAGAAATCATCCCTGAGGAAGATCATACATTAGAACAATTAGTTAAAGACATTAAATCAACCCTCTTAAATATTTTCAGTGAGCTAAAGGAATCCATATACAAAGAATTAAAGGAAATTAGGAAAACATTGTCTGAAAAAAATAAAGAGATGGAAATGATAAAAAAAAAAAAAAAGGAAACAAACAAATATTGGAACTGCAAAATAACAGCAGCTGAAATAAAAAACTCATTAGATGGGAAGCGGCTGTGGCTCAATCAGTAGGGCTCCCGTTTGCCATGTGGGAGGCCCCGGGTTCGGTTCCCGGGGCCTCCTGGTGAGGGCAGGGCCCGCCCGCGCGGCGTGGTTGGCTGACCCGGCCAGCGCAAGCAGCAAGGGGAGGATAAATGAATAAATAAATAAAATCTTTAAAAAAAAAACCTCATTAGATGACTCAATAGCAGATTTGAAGAGGCAAAAGAAAAGATCAGTGAACTTGTAGACAAGGCAATTGAAATTATCCAATGTGAGGATCAAAAAGAAAAAATAATGAACAGATCCTGAGGCACACTACATCATTGTAGTCCCATAAGGACAGACAGGGAAAAGGACACAAAAAGTATTTGAAAAAATAATGGGGAAGCAGATGTGGCTCAAGCTATTGGGCTCCCGTTTACCACATGGGAGGTTCTGGGTTCATTTCCCGGGGCTCCCTGGTGAATACGAGCTGGCCTTTGAGGAGAGCTGGTGCAACAAAAAGAGGCAAAGAGGAGAGACAATGAGAGACACAACAAACTAGGGAGCTAGGGTGGCTCAAGCGATTGAGTGCCTCTCTCCCACACTGGAGGTCCCAGGATCGGTTCCCAGTGCCTCCTAAAGAGAAGAGAAGAGAAGACAAGCACATACAGAGAGCACACAGCAAATGGACACAGAGAACAGACAGCGCAAAACAATAAGGGGGGGGGAGGATAAATAAATAAAATAAAATAAATAATAGCCAAAAACTTTCCCAATATGATAAAAGACATGAATATACACATTCAGGAAGCTCATTGAACTTCAAGCAGTATAGACTCTTAAGATATCTACATCGAGACACATTATAGTAAAATTGCCAAATTTCAACGATAAAAAGGATTTTGAAAACAGCAAGAAACGACTGTCACATACATGGGATCCCCAGTAAGATTAAGAGCAGATTTCTCATCAGAAACCATGAAGGCCAGAAGATAGTGGGATGGCATATTTAAAGTCCCTTTATCTGGCAAAATTGACCTTCAAAAATGAAGCAGAAATTAAGACATTGACAGATAACCAACAGCTGAAAAGAGTTCATTGCCAGAAGCCCCCTATAAGAAATGCTAAAGGGAGTCCTTCAGGGTGAAATAAAAGGATACTAAACAGTAACTTTAAGCCATAAGAAGAAATAAATAACATTGGTAAAAGTAATAACTACATTAGGAAAATATAACATCCCATATTATTGTACTTATAGTTTGTAACTGCTTCTTTCCCCCCATATGACTTACCAGGGAACTGTATTTTAAAAAATGCTTAAAATATGTTAATGGACATACAAAGTATACAGATGTAATCTGAGACAAAAACAGTATGAAGAGAGAGGAACAGAGATGTAGGAATAGATATTTTATATACTATTGAATATACATTGGTCCTAGTCAAACTAGGTTGTTATTAATTTAAGTGTTTTTGTTTTTTGCTCATTGTCTTTGTTTTTTTCTTTAGGAGGCACTGGGAACCAAACCCGGGACCTCCTGTGTGGGAGGTGGTTGCTCATCTGCTTGAGCCACGTCTGCTCCCTGCTCATTTGTTTTGTTTTGTTTTGTTTTGTTTTTTTGCTTGTTCTTTGCTCATTGTCTTGCTCATTGTCTTTTTTGCTCATTGTCCGCTCATTGTTTGTTTATCTTCTTTAGGAGACACCGGGAACTGAACCTGGGACCTCCAATGTGGGAGGCAGGTGCTCAACTGCTTGAGCCACATCGACTTCCCAGTTTAAGATGTTAATAGTAATTACAAAGGTTTTAGTTTGCCAAAGGGCTGCTGATGCAAAGTACCAGAAATGGGTTGGCTTTTATACAGGGGATTTATTTTAGATAACAGCTTACAGTTCCAAGACCATGAAAAGCTCAAACCGAGGCACCATGAGAGATGCTTTCTTACCAAAGCCATCTGCCACATGGTGAAGATGGCTGCTGATCTCTGCCAAGGTCTCTGCCTTATCCTCCAGAATTTACCAGCCCTTGGAGCCCAGCTTCTGGAGCTCAGCTGTCAGCTATCAGGCATAGGGCTTGTCTCCTCTTGAGCTGTGCTGTGGACCCAGCCTCTTGGGGGCTTCGTGCTTAAGTGATCCTCTAGTCCTCTCTCACATGGCAGGATCAAATGTGGCAGCTTTCTTTTCCTCTGTGTCTATCTGTATGCCTCTCTCTGTGTGTCCCCATTTTTATCAGACCCAGCAAGAGGGCGGAAACTCAGCATGAATCATGTCCCACTAATGTAGTTCAATCAAAAGCCCAAAAATGATCTTATCAAGTAATCTAATCAGAGGCCCCTGAAAGAAATGTAATGCAATCAAAGGGTCTATCACCCACAGGAATAGATTAGTTAAAAATATAATCTTTCTATTTTGGGGATTCATAAAATAATTTCAAAATGCCACAGTAATCAAAAGAAAATAACTAAAAAATATAGAGAGAAAAAAAAAGAAAGACAGAAATCAAAATGGTACACTACAAAACAACTAAATTTTTAAAAGGTGTATGGAATAATTGAAGAACAAAAACCATTCAATACATACAGAAAACTAATAGCTAAATGGCAAAAGTATATCCTTCTTAGTTATTATCTTAAAATGTCAATATATATAATAGGCAGATATTGATAGATTGGATGAAACAGCATGATCCATCTATATGCTGACTGTAAGAGACTTATTTTACATACAAAGACACAAAGAGGTGGAAAGTAAAAGAGTGGAAAGAGATATTTCATGCAAACAGTAATCAGAAGTGAGACAGAGTGGCTGTATTATTGTCAGCCAAAATACAGGACTTGAACACTGTTAATCAATTAGACCTAATGGACATATATGGACTATTTCACCCAACAACAGTAAAATGTACATTCTTCTCAAATGCACATGGAAAATTTTCCATGATAGGCTACAAGTTAGACCACAAATCATCTTAATAAATTTTAAAATATTGAAATCCTACAAAGTGTCTTATCAGACCAAAATGGGATAAAGCTAAAAATCAATAAAAGAATGAAGAAAATGTACAAATATGTGGAAGTTAAACAACACATTCTTAACCAGTGGGTCAAAGAGAAATTACAAGGAAATTAGGAAATATCTTGAGACACATGAAAATGAAAGCACAACATACCAAAACTTAGGGGAGGGAATCAGATGTGGCTCAAGTGATTGGGCTCCCACCTACCACATGGAGGTCCCGGGTTCTGTTCCTGGTGCCTCCTAAAGAGAAGACGAGAGCACACAGTGAATGAACACAGAGAGCAGACAGCGAGCGCAAAACAACAAGGGGGTGGGGGAATAAATAAATCTTTTTTAAAAGGGGGGTGCACCAAAGGCAGTGCTCAGAGGGACATTTATCACTCTAAGTGCCTACATTATAAAAGAAGGAAGTCCACAAATCAGTAACCTAACTTCACACCTAAAGGAACTAGAACAAGAAGAGGAAACTATTCCCAAACTTAGTAGAAAGAAGGAAATAGTAAAGATTAGAGCAGAGAGAAATTAAATAGAGAATAGAAAAACAATAGAGAATCAACAAAGGCCAATGGTGTCTTTTTTAAAGATCAATAAAATTAACAAACCTTTAGCCAGACTGACTTAAAAAAAAAAAAAAGAGAAGGCATAAATAATGAAAATCAGGAGTGGAAGTGAGGACATTATTTCTAACCTTACAGAAATGAAAAAGGACTATAAGAGGGTACTATGAACAATTACATGCTAAGAAATTTAAAAACCTAGATGAAATGGACAAATTCCCAGAAAAGTACAAATTATTCTGACCCAGGAAGAAACAGAAAATCTCAACAGACCTATAACAAGTAAAGAGATTGAATCTGTAATCAAAATCTCCCAACAAAGAAAAGTCCAGGACCAGAGAGTTTCACTGGCCCAAATATTTAAAGAAGATTTAACACCGATCCTTCTTACCTCTTCCAAAAAAAATAGAAAAGGAGAGAATACTTCCTGCCTTATTCTGTGGGGCCAGCATTAATCTGAAAAGCCAGGCCCTGTGCATGGGTGCACCACCCAGGCCCCGCTCACAGGTGAGTCCCCCAGGCCCCACAAGTGGGTGTGCCGCCAGGCCCCGCCGAACCATGCAGCAAGATGATGTCATAACAGGAGAGTGACACAAGGGAGAGCCAAGACGAGATGCACTGAAAAAACCAGGAACTAAGGTGGCACAGGCGGTAGGATGCCTCTCTCCCACATTGGAAGTACCAAGGATCGAATCCTCGTGAAGACAGGAGAAGGATGAAGAGACAGGGCAGGAAACAGACACAGAAAATTGCCCAGGGAATGGACACAAAAACAGCAAAAATGGGGGGAGGGGAGTGAAAATGGATAAAAGTAAAAAAATAAATCTTTAAAAGGTTAAGAACTGTCAAAAAAAAAAAAATCTGAAAAGCCAGATAAAGGCAATACAAGAAAAGAAAATTACAGATAATATCCTTTATGAGTATAGATGCAAAAATCCTCAACAAAATACTACCAAACAAATCCAACAGTGTATTAAAAGGATTACACAGTATACAATGATCAAGTGGGATTTATTCCAGGAATGCAAGGATGGTTCAACATTTTGAAAATCAATGTAACACATCACATTAATAGAATGAAGAAAATAACCCACATGATCATCTCAGTTGATGCAGAAAACATATTTGACAAAATCCAGCATCCTTTCGTGATAAAAACACTCAGAAAACTAGGAAAAGAAGGGAACTTTCTCAACATGAGAAAGGGCATTTATGAAAACCCACAGCAAAAATCATACTCAGTGGTGAAAAACTGAATGAAAGCTTCCCCTTAAGATCAAGAATAACCACTGTTATTCCACATTGTACTGGAAGTTCTAGCCTACCCCAATCAGGCAAGAGGAGATAAAAGGTATCCAGATAGGAAAGGAAGAAGTAAAATTATCGCTGTTCACAGATGACATGATCCTATATATACCCGCAAAGAACCCACAAGAGAGCTGCTAGAACTAATAAATGAACTTAGCGAAGTTGCAGGATACAAGGTGTACACACAGAAATCTTTTGGGTTTTGATATACTAGTAATGAAGAATCTGTAAAGGAAATCAAGAAAATTCCATTTACAGAAGCATCTATAAAAGAATCAAATAAATTTAATTGAGGATATTGGTCAATTAACTACAAAATGTTGCTGAAAGAAATTAAAGACCTAAATAAATGGAAAAACATCCTGTGTTCATGGGTTGGAAGACAATATTGTTAATATGTCACTACTGCCTAGAGTGATTTACAAATTCAACACAATCCCTTTTTTTTTTTTTTTAAACAAAGACTTTCAGCAAATGACTGCTTTATTTATTTATTTATTTACTTACTTATTTATTTATTTACCGGGAGGTCCATGGGGATCGAATCCAGGTCCCTCCGTATGGGAGATGAATGCCCAACCATTGAGCTACATCCATCCCCCCAACGCAACCCCTTTTACATTCCAGCAGCCTTTCCTGCAGAAATCAAAAAGCCAAGCCTCAGATTCACATGGAATTTCAAGGGGCCATGAATAGTCTCTTGAAGGAGAAAAAAGTTGGAACCAACACTTCCCAATTTAAATAAAAACTACAGTAAATTAAACAGTGTGGCACTGGCATAAGGATGGACATGTAGACCAATGGAATAGAAATGAGAGTCCAGTGTTAAATCTACACATCTATGGCCAGATTTCAACAAGGGTCCCAAGTCCATTCAATGGGGAAAAGAGAGTCACTTTCACACATGGTAGTGGGATAACTGGAAATCCACATGCAAAAAAATAAAAGTGGATTCCTCCCTTTCTCCATATACCAAAATTAATTTTAAATGGATTGACAACCTAAATAAAAGAGCTAATAGTATAAAACTCTTACAAGAAAACATAGGGAAATATCTTCAGGGCTTTGTAGTAGGAAATGGATTTTTAGATATTAGACCAAAAGCACAAACAACAAAAGAAAATACTGGGGTCGGATGTGGCTCAACTGGTTGGGCGTCCGTCTCCCATATGGAGGGACCTGGGTTCGATCCCTGGGACCTCCTGGTAAAAAAAAAAAGGATTTTGGGAAACGGATGTGGCTCAAAAGGTTCGGCGTCTGTCTACCATATGGAGAGACCGGGGTTCGATCCCCGGTACCTCCCGGTAAAAAAAAAAAAAAAAAAAAAAAAGAAAATACTGACAAAATGGACTTCATCAAAATTAAAAACTTTTGTGCATCAAAGCACATTTTCAAGAAAGTGAAAAGATAAACTATAGAATGTGAGAAAATATTTGGAAACCATATATCTATCTGATAAGGGTTTAATATCCAGAATATATAAAGAACTCCTACAACTGAACAAAAAGACAACTTAATTTTAAAAATGGGCCAAGGTGTTGAATAGGCATTTCTTTAAAGAAAATATTAAAATGGCCAGTCACTGGGAAGCAGCTGTGGCTCAATCAGTAGGGCTCCCGTTTGCCATGTGGGAGGCCCCGGGTTGGGTTCCCGGGCCTCTTGGTGGGGGCGGGCCCGCCCGCGGGGCGTGGTTGGCTGACCCGGCCAGCTCGGGCAGCAAGGGGGGGGGGGGGATAAATGAATAAATAAATAAAATCTTTAAAAAAATAAAAAATAAAAAAATAAAATGGCCAGTCAGTATATGAAAATATGCTCAACATCATTAGCTATTAAAGAAATGCTAATTAAAACTACAGTGAGAAGGGCAGGGTGTAGCTGAGTGGTTGAGCGAGTACTCTGCATATAGGAGGTCCCAGTTCAGGCTTAATCCTACAATAAGCACTTACTGCCGTTCACTGTACAATGAGCTCGTTACGCCCAGCTCTCGCTTTCCAAATGCCGGGTTCCCTTCCTGCCGTGGCCTCTCATCCCAGACCAAGGTCCCCTGCCGACGGCTTTGCATTACCCTAAGGAGCACTTGACTCCTGGTGCGACTCAGCCAAGGGCCCGGGCCTTGGGACTCCCGGGTCTTGGGACCACTGCTCTCGCTTTCTCTTATTGGTCGCAAATGCCTGCAGCCGGTGCCAATGAGGACCAGGAGATAGAACTAGAACATTACGTTCTGTTTATGAAGGAGATGAAAGTTTCCGGGAATTAAGTCCAGTTTCGTGAAGCCTTCCTAATAATAGATGTCCTGGAAAGAAACATATCCCCAAACACCTCCAGTTACATCTATGAACTTTTTTTCCCCCCAACACCACCACTTCATGGAGAATCACCATCCCTTTAATTCTTTTTTATTTTTTTTTTATTTTTTATTTTTTTAATACTTCTGTCACATCTGTCTTTATTTGCAGACAACATGATTGTTTACATAGAAAATCCTAAGGAATCTACAAAACAAACAAAAATCCTACCAGACTAATCAGCGAGTTTAATAACTTGCTGTCAATATTAAAAATCAATTTTTTTTTTTGAATTTCAATTGCATTTATTTTTTTTTTTTTTTGAAATTTATTTATTTATTTTTTTAAATATATATACATATATTTTAAGAGGTGCTTAGATTACCTAAAATATTACACGGAACCCACTGGGATTCCCATGTTGCCCACCTCCCACACTTCCCACCACATCCCACACAAACATCTCCCACAGTGTGGCCCACCACCCTCAATGAACTTACACATCCTGGAGCCTTGCCACCAACCATAGACCACAGTTCACACTGTAGACCACACTCTCTCCCACTCAGTTCTGAGTGGTGTGTGCTGATTTAAAATGGCCTACATCCTCAATTGTTTTTTAAGTACTTGTAATAGACAATTGGAAATTGAAATTTGCAAAAACCAGACTATCTTCAATTACATAAAAATATGAAATATTTATGGAAAAATTTAACAAAATATTTATAAGACCTATATGAAGAAAGCAACAATATATTGATTAGATACATTAAAGCAGATCTAATAAATGGACAACTATGCCATGTTCATAGACTGGAAGACTCAACATTGCTAAGATGTCAGTTCTCCTGAAGTTGATCCACAGATCCAACACAAAACCTACCCAAATCCCAGAAGACTTTTCTGTAGAAATTGACTAACTCCAATACTTTACATGGAAAGATAAAGGAAATAGAATAGCTAAAACAATTTTTTAAAAACAAGAACAAAGTGGAGGACTTATACATCCTAATTGTGATGCCTTCCATAAAGTTACAGATTTCAAGATAATATGGTATTGGCATCAGGATAGAGACATAAATATATGGACCATAATAGAGAGACCGGGAATAGAGCTACATATATTGTTGGTTGATTTTTGACAAAGTTTACCATGGTAATTCAATGAGGGGGAAATGAGTTTTTTCAACAAAGGTGCTGGAAAAACCGGACATCCATATCAGGTAATATGAATCTTTTTTTTTTTTTTTAAGATTTTTTTAAATTTATTTATTCATTTATCCCCCCCTTGCTGCCTGAGCTCGCCGGGTCAGCCAACTGCGCTGTGTGGGTGGGCCTGCCCTCACCAGGAGGCCCCGGGAACCGAACCCAGGGCCTCCCATATGGTAAACGGGAGCTCCACTGACTGAGCCACATCCGCTTCCTGGTAATATGAATCTTGATCCCCACTCCACACCATACACAAAAATCAATCGAAATGAATCACAGACTCAAATATGAAACAAAATGAAAAGTATAAAATTTCTAGAAGAAAATCATGGAGAAAATCTTCATGGCTCTGGGTTAAGCAAAGATTTCTTAGAACACAAAAAGTACAAATCATGAAAGAAAATATTGATAAAATGGACTTAATTGAATGAAAAATGTCTGCTCTTCAGAAGAGGCTGTTTAATAATAAAAAGACAATTCAGGTCAATTTGAATTTTGTGAGTCTCCCAACTGGTGAAGTTGCCCTACTCTGATTGTGCCTTACTGGCATCTGGTCTGTGTACTTCCTCTTGCACATCAGTATTTGTTTCTTTAAATCTCTTAGATACTTTAAATTTTCTTTCAATAGTCTTGCTCTTTACTTCTTTATAGATTGAGTTCTTAGAAATTCATGTTATTCTTTAATCTAATTCCTGTCCTGATGGATGACAACCTTACTCATCCAGTAGATTTAACTATATATTTCATGATTAGTCAGCTGAAAGGTGGCCCATACCCAGCTTTGCTTGAACAGAGGTCCCTGATAAAGAAAGCAATGAGAAGTTTATTGCTAGACGCTTTTCATGACACCTCCATGGAATATGGTTTTTCTTAACTATGATCACAAATTAACAATGTCTATCTTGTTTCTCCCTCTGCCTGATACATTTTCCTTCTTATGATTTCACCAGTTAATTCAAGCTCCAGTAACTTTCTCAATGCTAGGATCCTGGAGTGAAGCTATAGTCAGGCTTGCTGATCTACTACAGCTCAGTTTTTATTATTTCTGTACCTCTGGGCCAGACTAAAAATTTTCTTCTACTTAAGAATAGTCACATGATTAAGTATAGTCTAAAGAATATTAGGATCTCATAGTAAAAAACTCAACATTTGCTCTAATAACCAGGACCACAGTTCCTAAACCCTACTCTGAAGCAGAATTCCTGGGGGTGGCCCTTCCACTAAAGCCTCTGGCAATGAAGCTGCTGGGAAGGAGCTCATTGTCTCTCCTAATGTCCACATTACAGGGATAGGATCAACACATAAGGTCATATCTCAAATCCCTACAGGAAGGATATTTAAATGACTAAAAGTAGGGGTACCATCCCTTTAATTCTATGACATCCATAAGCAATATCATCTCAGTTGAAGCTCCTAAAAGAGTCCCATCAAGAAGAAAGATTTTTAAAAGAACAGATTTCAAAGCCCGGAAGTATAAGCTGGAAGATGAAACAAAAGCAAAGAGGAATTTTTCTCAAGGATGGAACTGGTTTGATGGGGTTAAGCATTTAAACAAAACTGGTTCTAAAGATGATGAGTAGCACTTGGAATTTGAGACAAGAAAAGAGTGTCCTTTTAAAAAGTCAACTGGGTTCAAAATCTTTCATTCCTCTTCTCTGGTATTGAAGTGGCTTTTTTGTAAAACACAATTTGTTGTATGTTTCTTTGTAAAAAATGTTGTAAGCTAAAAGTTCGTGAAAAGTTCTAGTTATATTAAATTATTTTTACAAACTTGCCTTAAGAAAAGGTGAAAATGTTACTGTTTAGTATACTTTATGAAGCCTTTCAAGCTTTGTAAACAGACGAATAAAGGGAATAATGAATAATCAGTGTTAATTTATAGGATCTAATTCTAGTGCAGGGGTTCCTAACTTTTTTTGTTCCACGGATCCCTTTGCCAGTCAGATGAAAACCATGGACCCCTTACTAAGTCCACACTATACTGTGTATTATTTAATAAATATATCACACCTGCACCAACACATCCCCAGAAGAATAATGTTTTTTTGAATTTCAATTCAAGCTCATAGACCCCTTGTTGAGAACCTCTGTTCTAGTGGATATGATATATTTTTAAAGGAGTATGATGCCCTTTACAAACTCTCATACCAGTAGAGCAAAATACTGAGCAATTATTCAGCAGCATGATCCGTGTAAATAAGCTTTTTATCTTAAATCTTCATCTCTTCCTCTTAATTACTTAAGCATAAATTGCTTCAGAGAAATTTACATATCAGTATTTGAACTTTATACATAAGACTCTTGGTAGTTCCTTTTATTTTTCAAGGTTGAACTTCTTCCCTTCAGTAAATAGATACCTGTTTATACCTTTCTCTTGGTTTGGGTGAAGAAATCTGATATCATGAGAGCTTTCAGTGGTATGTGAAATAGGGTAATATATATAAAAAATCAACAACTGCCAAATACATTAGAAAGCATTTTGAATAAAAGTACTGGCTGTTATTTAAAACATTTCTCTTTGCTACGTATACCATGATGGAGTAAAAGATGCCTTAATATTTAATTTTTTATTGTTGGAGGCAATGATTTTAATAAATTCCTATTTATCTGTGATTGTGTATTTTTAGTTGTTGATAACTGAGTCTTCTGAATTGCTTAACATAAAAATATATTTGAGCAGCCAGAATGTTAGGACCCTGGCGGGAGCAAGCCTTCTGGCCTCTGAAACCAGTGGTATTCAGTTAACAGAATGACAATTATTTCGGATAAGCTGCATCAGAGACAACTGAAGATGAAAAAACTACCATCCCCATATATAACTAATTTGTGCTGAGCACCAACGAGAACCTGCTTTAAATTTCCATGCCGATTTACAACCCCCAGACTATACCAGGCAAGCAGACATGGTCTTCCACCACTCTGAGCACTTCTTGGAAAACTCTGAAAAGTTGACTGAAGCATCCAGGTGCTGCTTCTTGTGCTCCTCCCAGCAAGTTTGCACAAAGAATGCATATGATGACATCTTGCCTCTCGGCTTCTTAGGGTCTCCTTTGCCCATGTCTACTTATTTTCCGTCCACGAGGCTCAGAGTCGCCCAGCACCCGCCCGGCTCGCACTTGCCCCGGCGCTGTCTCTATGGAGCTCAATGTACTGCTTTTTAAACCTTTTGTATTGAAGAATATCATTCAACATGGACATACATAAACAATAAGTTTTTAGTAAAAGTTTTGAACTTATAAAACAACCATGCATACCATACAGGGTTCCCATACATTGCCCCACCACCGCCTTACATTGTTGTGACACATATGATGAAAGAAGATCATCATATTACTCCTATCTATAGTCCATAGCTTATATTTGTTGCTTTTTCCCACAAAGCATCCTATTATTAATACCGTGCATTAATATGGTATATTTGTTATAAATAGTTCATGGACATTCTTATGTTGTACTATTAACCACGTTCATCATCCACCACCAAAATCACTGTTGCACAGTCCCTAGATTATCCTCTAGCTTTCTTTCAGTTGACATTGACCTCCCTAGACTACCCATTATACTTACTATAATGTGTTACCATCAATACTATCCATATCTCCACATTTATAATCCACCTTATTAAACGTTCTACATACATTCAGCATCAGTTCCTTCTTCTCAACCCACATTCTATCTTCTAGTAACCTATACTCTAGAGTTCAACCCCATGAGTTTATTCATCATATTTAGTTCATATTGGTGAGCTCCTGTTGTTTGAGAGAGTAGTAGGAATTTCCCAGGTAAAGTAGTTTAATATCTCTGGTTTTCCCAGTCCTTTAAGGGATTTTGCAAACATCTTTCTATCATATGACCAAAACACTTTGAAATGCATCAGGGTATTAAACAACTCTATACAGAATATCACAATCTTAGTTTCCATGTTAGCTATGCTGTTTCAATAAGCTGACTAGACAGGTTACATTAGTTACATTAGATAGTGTGCTCCACGGGAGTTTAAAGAATTTTCTTGACAAAATACACTTCTTATTTCTTGTCTCCATAGTACCTAAGGTTTTACAATACCGATAATATTACCTTTTACCTTGTATTCTGATTCTCCTTAGTCTTTAGATTAGCCCCATTTACCTTTTAATTGAAGTCTGAGTCTTTTAAAAACTTCAGAGTAGTAAATGCAATATGGATCTCTGCGAGAATAAAGTGTCTAAAATAGGAATTTAACATTGGATTTAATATCATTTTATAAATAATAGTTCCCTTAGCAGTAACCATAAGTCTACACATTCACAGTAGTCCTAGGAAATAAATCTCAACATCTTGCTCAGAATAAAATGACTCTAAAAGTTAGAACATTGTTAAAATAATATCACATTTAAAATCTTCTACAGTACACATTTAAAATCTTCTACAGTTTGCACAAGTATTATGAGTCTCCAGTTTTGGAATATATTTTTCCATTGTGAATTAAAATACAAATATATTGAAAAGGTTAAAATATATATATTTGAAGTCTTGTTGCTTTTCAAGTATACAGATGTATTTCTCAATCTGAGCATCTGCAATATCGGGCATAGAAGTCTTTTAAATGCTGAATTGTAGTACATGCTTGAATTTTAAAGAAATCATTAAGAGAGCAAAATATTGGTGTAGTTTTAACTTTTTAGGACATTGTTGATGTTTATGTGTGATATATTTTTATTTTGTATGTTTCCCTGCTGTAAGAACATTTAGAGCTACTGCAGTGGTATCCAGAAGGATAGAAATGTTAGTTTCTCAAGTAATACCTGTGCAGCTTGGGTCTGAGTTTTTAAAGAATAATGAACTTTTAAGGAAGTTACCTTAGTATAAGAGCAATTTCTTGAGTTGTATGCATGGTTTTTACTGGGTTAACATTGGCTTCAGTTAAAACTTTTGAATTATAAAGTAAGTATAATTACAGAGAAGGAACTTAATCCCATTTTCAAAACCTGAATCAGTTTAATTTCTTGAATTAGTATGATAGAAATGTTAAAATTCAGGACTACTGGACTATGCCAGCTTTTGTTTTCAGGTTGTATATTTGTAAGTTTTATTGTTGTATTGAATTGTTTGCTTGTTTTTGTTTGTTTTGTTTTTTTAAACAATTTATTGAAGTATATCATTCATATATGAACATACATAAACAATAAGTGTTCAGTAAACACTGTGAACTTACAAAACAAGCATGCATAACATCATGCAGGACTGCCACACATCACCCCAGCACAAATACTTTGCATTGTTGAGAAACATTTGTTAACAAACTATGAAAGAGCATCGTCAAAGTATTACTACTAATTATAGTCTGTATCTTACTCCCCTATACTTTTTTTTTAAGGATTTATTTATTTATTTATTTACTTTTATTCATTTTCACCCCACTACCACCCGTTTTCGCTGGGCAACTCTCTGTGTCCATTTCCTGCCCTCTCTTCTCATCCTTCTCCTGTCTTCACTGAGATTCGAACTTCAGAACCTCTGATGTGGGAGAGAGAGGTGTCCTACTGCCTGCACCACCTTAGTTCCTGGTTTTTCGGCACATCTCATCTTGGCTCTCCCTTGTGTCACTCTCCTGTTACGTCATCATCTTGCTGCGTGGCTCACGGGGCCTGAGGTGCACCCGCGCATGGGGCCTGGCGGCTCACCCGCACACAGGGCCTGGCAGCCCGCACACCTTCTATATTTTTCTTTTTTTTTTTTTTTTTTTTTAATTTTTACCAGGAGTCCCAGGTCCCTCCATATGGGAGACGGATGCCCAACCATTTGAGCCACATCCATCCCCCTGCAAAATCTCTTAAGGTTGACAAAATATACCTAGAGTTGCAGTCATTTCCCATACAGGATGGTCATATAATAAACCAGGCTTAGTTTATCACCAGCATTCTAAAAACCAGACCTAGGGAGAAAAACTAGGTCTGGGGACACATGCATGGTTTCTAATATAGCAAATGTTCAGCCTACCCTGATTATCACAAAATCAGGACAGTGAGAATATTTGCATTGCTTGTTTTTTTTTGTTTTTTTTTTAAAGAAACTAAAACAGCTAGCTCTACCAGTGGAAGAAAATACATTGTTTTGCTCTTAAGATTCTAAAATTGTTCTGGCTTATTGTGGTTCATAAATGATTACCAAGAATGCTAGTTATATGCCAATGATCTATTTTTACTCTTTTTATATATGAATTTCTGGGAGTGCTGGTGGGAGTGGTGCCTCCCATTTTTACCTTATGTCAAACATTTAAGCATTCTCATCAACGTTGTCATCATCTGTTTAATACTCTCAGTATATTTTCTCAATGTCTGTTTACTTAAAATGGTTTGGAATGACAGTTTAACAAGCAATAAAATCTGAATTGCTTACATGATCCAAATTGGATAGATTTATCCAGGAAAGGTGATAAAAGTATGCCCTTCTTTCTTCCCCCTACTCCCCAGCTATCCAGAAGTTTGTTTTTGGGGGTGGGTTGTTTGTTTTTTCAGCCTCAGCACAAAGCACTTGCTTATTTATGGCCCCACTCATTGATTCATCCTCAGATGCAGAGGCAGCCTGCCATTTCTTTGGGTGCTTTGGAGCAGTGACTGATAGGAACAAGCAAGGAATGAGGGGGAAGCCTGAGGTTGCTTATATTCCCACTGCCCATCTCTTTTCCCAACCACATATGTGTTTCTCAGACACACCACTTGTTGCCTCATATCACAACAAAGGAGAAGCTTTCAAAGCTGACCTAATTAATAGATGAACATTCAGTCAAGACAAAGCTCTGCATATTTTTTACTGCCATTGACAAATTTGCTGTGGTAAAAATGAAGCCTGAGCTTTGGACAAAAAGAGTTGTGGGCTGTGTGAGACTCTTAGTTCATTTATATGGAATTAAAATTTCAATACTAGTACTAAAATAAAGAACACTGTTATTAACATCGTCAGGTTAACTGTCTTCTAGTTAATAAAAGACATAAGTAAATCAGAAAGACTGATTTTGCCACATAGCACAAGTAACACAACTTCCCAGCAAGAATATATTGAAATTTCCACAAACACAAGTCTGAATACATTACACAGGTCATGTCTTGGAAAGCCATCCAGGTCTCCCTCCTTAGCAATTACGATAGCTAAAAAGCAATGAAATGGGAAGCGACTGTGGCTCAATCAGTAGGGCTCCCGCTTACCATATGGGAGGCCCCAGGTTCGGTTCCCGGGGCCTCCTGGTGAAGGCAAGCCAGCCCACGCGGCGTGGTTAGCTGACCCAGCGAGCACAAGCAGCAAGGGGGGGATAAATGAATAAATAAAATCTTTAAAAAAAAAAAAAAAAAAAAGCAATGAAATGTTTGTTTTTACTTTAGAAGGTAGTGGGTATTGAACCCAGGGCCTCCTACATTTAAAGCAGGTGTTCAACCAACATGCCCAATGAGAGTTGGGTTTGTTTCTTTTTTATGAGGTGCCAGGGACTGAACTTGGGACCTCACACATGGGAAGCAGGCGCTCAATCACTGGAGCTACATCCACTCCCTGAAATGTTTGCTTTTTGAATCACATATTTATGAGAGTTTGTATTCTTAAAATATTATGATACAAGAAAGAATTGTTTGACACTGAACTTAACATGTAGCATCAGAAAATTCAGCCTGGTTTCCAGAAATGGATAAATCTGATTCGTGTTACACATTCATGTTTTGGGTGGAAAATGTTTTTTCTCCTTGATGGGAAATAATTTTAAATACTTTTCATATAAAAACCACAGTAGGGGGGCGGATATGGTACAAGCATTTGAGCTTCTGCCTCCTACATGGGACGTCCCAGGTTTGGCTCTCAGTGCGTCCTGAAAAAAAAAAAAAAAAAAAAACCACAAACAAAACAAATGAAGAAAGCCAATTCAGGGAAGCTAATGTAGTCAGTGGTTAAGCACCGGCTTCCCACATAAGAGGTCCTGGTTTCAATCCCTGGCCCCTGGTACCTAAAAAAAAAAAAAAAAAAAAAAAAACTAAAGTGTATTCTGGAGCAGCATAAAAAATAAGGGTGACTTTTTAAGATCAATATGAAATTTTAAAGAAATATTTATGTTTAGAGAGCATTTAAACTATTTGTTGTAGAGAAATTTTGTGTGGAAAAGTTTTTGAAAAACATAGTTTATATCAGGGATAAGATTGAGTTGATTCGGGGGACGGATGTGGCTCAAATGGTTGGGCGTCCGTCTCCCATATGGAGGGACCCGGGTTCGATACCCGGGACCTCCCGGTAAAAAAAAAAAGATTGAGTTGATTCATTTAAGACACCAATTTTATAAGAGAAATTAAAGGAATTAAAACACACTCATTCCCCTTTATGTCATGGATACCCTGTGTATAAATCACTCAGCTCCCACCTCTTCCATGAAACCCTGAGACTCACCTTTGCTTAGAGCATTGCTTCCAAGCCTGTATATATTCACAACCTTGATATATAAACCTGGCTGGCCCAAGGTGGACACCTGTTGACTATGGGTCATAGTGTTTAGAGACTTTGATATAGCATGGCAAAAAGTCCTTTACTGCAAAACAAGGGTTTTGCTCCAAAAGGCTAGTTGTTTTGCACTCTGGCACAATTTACTCGTTTATAGCGTCACTCATTGGTTTCTCTCCAAAAGTACTGTCGGTCTATCCATCACTTCAGTGAGTGGTGGAAACTGGTGATGATGATTGTGGGGTTTCTTGTTCAACTAAAGAAGCCCACATTTCCCCCAGTTGCCAGGCCCTGGTATGCAATGCAGTACTGGCTTCTTTCATCAGTCACCAGTCAAAGCCAGATGCTCTCTCCATACCCACTGAGGTCCTTAGACTGATTCAGAGTTAATGTAGGGTTCTACTTAGGTGTTCTCTGGTTCTTGTGGATTGCCTGGAGGGCAGTTCTGTAAGAGTTGTGTCAGCTGAACATGTCCTTCCTTTCCCCCCACAGACATAACCAGTGCGGTGCAATCCAAGCGAAGAAAATCCAAGTAAACGAGCTGGACGGCGATTTGATACTTGTAAATGTGTGAATTTTACAAAGAACAGTTTTGAGCTGTGACTTTTTTAAATCCATTTCTGTACAGTTATTTTAATAACGTGGTCCTTTTCCTAGTCCCTGCAACCTGTTTCGTAAAGTGCAATGGGGAAAACAGAATTGTTGAGCCCTTTTGGTGTTGCAAAATGAATTTCAAGGTTTCTAAAATGTTGCCATGTATTGGGAGGAGCTAATGCCATTATAAATGTTATTAGTTTTCACATTTCCTAAGCAGCCTAGTGTACAGGGTGAGCATTTTTAGATCTTTTAATGATGTGTTGTACTGTGGAAGTACTGTGTGTGAATAGCAGTAGTGGGGGCAAAAGCAATCTTCTCATTTGGAAATGTAAATAATTTTATTATATAGTGTTTTGGATGTATTTGATGTAGAAATGGACCAGTGAATAAAGAGAATCTAAGGGTTTATATAATGTGAAATACTGAATGTGTTAAATAAATGTCATTGTCCATAAAGGCATGTTATTGATAGGGGATTATTGGGTGAGCAGGCTTTTTCTTTGGAATGAATAGGTACAGCTGTCTTTGTAAATTAGAATGCCTTCCTGTCCTCATTGCACCTAATATTCCCATCTGGCAAGTTGAGGAAAATGCACATACTTGCCCACCCAACTCATAATTGGCTTTGAAGAAACTAGCCCTATTGAGCGTAGTATTATACTTTGACATATGGCCACAAGGAACCAACTTAGAGAGGACCCAGGGTCACCTAAGATTTTCTAGGGATAGGAAAGCTGTCAGCAACGCAGAGAGCACTTTTTCTCCACCTCCTACACTGGCTTCTCCATGCACACGATGGACTGCTACAAAACAACTGTGTTTACATCTCCTCCATTCAAGAGATAAGCAGAGACTGACTAGTAAGATTCGTTGTACCAGTATCAAGAATCTAGCCCAGTTTTGGTTAGGTTTCCACCTTTAGTCCAATTTTTTAGTTAGATGGGGAAGCTCCCAAATAAAACGAGTCATTTTGTGCTATTTACTTCAAAGATGTCCAATACATTCCACACCTTTGGCTGTCCTGTTTCTCGTCTCTGTCAGGCCTAGGGATGATTTCTTATCATGCCCAGGTTATCCCCTTTCCTGGCTCAATTCTTATCTCAAAATGTGTAGTCACCTGCTTTTCCCCCAGCCAACCCTCATTCTTCAGAGTACTTCGCTACTTGGGGCCCTTGTCCCTGTCTAGGCCAGGCTTCAGCCTTCTGCTGTATTTCCTAGGGCTATACTTCATCCCTTCCCCTCCATGCCTCCTTGCCTTTACCATAACCCAGTGCCTGAGACCAAAAGAGTAAGTTGTTGATTCTCTGTGATCCTTATTTCAACTGTCTATACATGTGTGTCTTGAACTATAAGGATCCTCTAAAAGTAGATCTTTATGAGTCAGACCCCACATTGTCTGGCTCTGTTTCCAGCAAGCTCATCTAACCTCTTCCTTTCCTGTGTGACACACACGACTAGAACCAAAGCCAGCATAATAATACCCTATACCAATACTGTGCTTGAGAATGCAAAGTCCTTCCCATATTTTAGTTCAACTCAGGCAAGTAGCATACTGTGCTTTAAATAGATTTTTATTTGTTTTTCTTTATATTATTTTTTTTCTCCCATAAAGGAATAGCATTACAATCTAACAATCAGAATCCTGTTACACACATACACAGGCATGCCACATGACCTGGTCGAGGTGGTTGTGTCCTTGAGTCTGTCAACACATCACACATGGTCAATCAAAATCTCATTTCATCCAGCCTCAACACAAAACACCCACAGGAACACTCAACTTGTTGGTTCCATTTGGAACTAGGTGGCAAGGCAAAAGGAAAGCTATTCAAAGTGGGATACGGTGTGTCTGCATTCAGTCCCCTCATGTAAAGCCACATGGATTTGGGGCATCTAAGAGCTCTGGTGGGTCCTTGTTGCACCAAAGACATAATGATTCAGAGCATGTTGATCCAGGCAGGGGACTGGGGAGCAGGCATACTCCAAAACAGCACCAAACTGCATTCATACATAATGTGGTGCCCTGCCAGGGTCACACTGGGGGAGGCTTAAAAGTGATACCCAGCTGGAGGGGAACACTCAGACTTATTGGGGAATAACTGGAAGTTGCCCTTTGATGTAATTGGGACTCAATCTTTAGAAACGGGTTTCTCTGACATACACTCAGTTTTGGCAAAATGCTGGTAGTATTGACATTAGTTAATACAAACTGGAACAGACTCCTCTGGGGTCTCTGAAAACAGCAGTCAAGACAGACTCTAACCCCCTCCTGTCTAAGGTTGCATAGGACTTTATGAATTCTGGTTCCCTCGTATATTCAAGTTCTGTGGTTTAAAGAAAAAAAAAAAAAAGTCCTGAAGCATGCATAAGGTGAAAGGCACATACACAGTCAGTACAGTATGACAGGGTCTGATGCTTCAGGAGTCAGACTAATGGGACACTGAGTAGTGTTGGTTCTTAGAAATCTATACACAAAATATTGCCACACTCAAATGCTACAGAATCTATAGGACAGTAGGAAAAAAATGTGTCTTCCAACCAGCCAGGTAATGAGATTGGAGGGTTCTAGAACCACAGGAGCCTTCAGAAATATGAGGACAGGGCTATTTGAAATTTTAGCCAAATGCCCTATAACTCAAATTCCTCTATTGAGAGCTCTGATCATGGTCACTGCCCAGGGGTGAGTCTAGGCTCCGGCAGTGAAGGAGTAGACAGGAAGGGATGGAAGGAGTTTCAGCTCTTGGAAGTGTTGAAGACCCTAACCTGGCTGTGAGGTGACCAAAGGGTCACTGGGAGAATAAAAGTGACTGGGTGTAACTAAAGGAGTACCTTGGGGAGAGGGGCCCTAGTGAGCTACAGTGGGGACTTTGATCTGCTTTTAGTGTAAATTTGACTTACTCCCTGGGACCAGAGACCCCAACAGAGCTTCCTTTGTCCCCACCTCGGCATCCATGGGGCTACCCCCTCCCTTCCCCACACCCCTCCATACATGAGGCCTGGGGCTATAGGGTCAAGGAGGACAGCTGCCTTTGCCCTCATGGAAATGCAGAGTTTTCTCCAAGTCTCACCTTGGCTGTGGAACCTGGAAACCTGGAATTAGGGTGAGGGGGAAGACCTATGTTAGTATGTAACAGGAAATCTTAAAAGTTTCAAGGAAGAGAGCACACACTAGAAAACGATAGCTAGAAACAGGAATAGGGAAGCAACTCGGGGCATCCCAAGAGGCTGTTGCTGGTGTCTGAGCCCAATATTCTATCCCACCACAAGAAAGGGAAAGCTGGCTGCCCCTGTCCCCTCAGTGTCATGCAGGGATTCAGGTTCTCTCCTCCATGTACCTCCTGGAGAGCAGGGGAAGGCACCATAGGGCACCGCTTCTCCCCAGCATCCTAGAAAGGAAGAGCCCTGGGGGCGAAAATGAGGAGGGGCCCCCTGGAGGCTCTGAACCTGGTTAGGGTCTATTTGGACAATGGGGCTCCTAGCCTCCTACAGAAGAGTGTTTGTTAGCCATACTGGGCAGGGCATGAAATCCCAGGCCAGAGCAAGAAGAAGACTGAACTGTCAGTCTTGGGATGGCTTCACCCCAGAGCTTGTCCTCCCCAGCATCATTGCTCTGCATTCTTACTCCGAGGTGTGCCCTTTTCCTGACTAGAAGCCCTCCGGCCTGCTAGCGCTAGCACCTTGGACATGTGGACAAATGGTCAGGACAGCAGGGCCATGCCGGGCTTCTACTCCTGGGGTGACATGTTAGGGGTAGGGCAGCAAGGTACTAATTAAGCCCTTCAGACTCAGGGACCTGCAGAGGCATGAACTGCCTGGATTGAAAAGATTTGGGAGGAAGGATTATAGGGAAGGGAAGTGGGGCCAGACTCCAGCCTCCAACCTAAGGGCAGGGCTTGGCCTCTCTGAACAAGCACAGTGCCAGGTCCCATGGTGCCCTGCTCCCTACAGCTTCTTTTTTTTTTTTAGATTTATTTATTTATTTACTTTTATAAATTTTTACACACACCGCCTCCCTACAGCTTCTCAATCTCTCTGTCCTTCTGTCTCCATCTCTAATAGGCTGACGCTTTCTTTCAATTCCCCCCACCTTCTCCCTCAACTCACATCTCAACAGCCCTCTCCCACATACTTTACCTTTCCAGGCCTACACAGCTCCAAGGAGCCCAGCCCCCAGGGAAGAGAGAAGGGGTGGGGAATAAAGGGAGAGCCCTGAGCCTGAGCCCCTACTGCAGGAGGGCCAGAACAGTGGCCCAGACCCTGCAAGTTGTACTTGATCAGAGCTGGGCTCAGGGCCCTCCTCCCACCCCATCCATTTGGGAGGTACTACAATTACTGAGAAAACGGAGTAGTGAGGAAACGGGAGTGAGTATAATGTCAAACATGGGGTAGAGTGAGGAGTGTAAAGTGGGAGTTGAAGTGGGGAATGAGCAAGGTGGGGGACTGGTAGAAGAGGCTTTCAGAAACAGGAACGGGCCCGAGGTAGAAAGGGTAGTGCCAGGGCAGAGACAGAGAAGGGGTCAGAGAAGGATGGAGAGTCAGGGTGGGAAGGATGGAGGACTAAATGCTGGGCCTGGGGACCAGAGGAGAGAGCGGAAAGGCGGGAGGGGGCTCAGAGGCGGACTGGAGGGTTGGAGATGGGGAAACCGAGGGAGCCTGTCACCCCACCGCACACACGGAAGGAGGAGGGAGGATGTGGTGTCCAGCCCGCGGTCCGCCGCGACGCTCCCTCGAGCAGCACACTGGCTGTGGCGGAGGGGCCGCCGGGGGTCGGCGAGCGGCTCGTGGCGCGGCCGGCCGGCGCTCAGTAGTTGAACTGGCGCTGGCACGGCTGGTAGACGAAGCTGCCCTGGTGCTTGGGCCGGCGCGGGCGGCTCTCGCGGGCGCGGTTCTGCCGCTGCACCACCTTGGCGCTCAGCGCGTGGCGCTCGGCCCGCTGCCGGGCCCGCTGCAGCCGCCGCGCCTGGCCGGCCTTCTCCAGCAGCGCAGCCCGCAGCGGCAGCGGGGCGGCGGCGTGGCGCAGGGCCCGGGGCTCGCGGTGGGCGGGCGCCAGCTCCCTGCGGGGACAGGCGGGGCTGGGTCAGGGCCGGCCCAGCGCGGAGACCGCCGGCATCTCCCACCCTGGCCCCCGCTCCCTCCTCCAGGCGCCGCGCTGCCTCTGCTCCCAGGGGGCCGCCTTCCGCCCTTCTTAGGCGGGCGCGCCCTCTCCAAGCCGGCCCGGAGATGCTGCCTCCCTTCCAGGCCCTGGGACAGTAGCCGGACCCCCGGGAAGGCGCGACCCCAACCCTCCATTTCGCCCTTGCCTTCCCGACAAGCCTCAAAACCCCCGCCCCTCGGCGCTCTGGCCTCGCCCCGCAAGCCTGCAAACGGGACCCGGGCCTCTTAGCCACGCCTCTCCTGGGCCCCGGCCCCGCCCCGACCGCGAAGCCCGCCCCTCCCGGCCTCAAGGCCCCGCCCCCTCAGCGGCCGGCGGGCGCCTGGCCTAGTCCCCACAGGCCCCGCCCCTTGCGTCCCAGACGCGCCTCAAGGCCGCGGCCTTGCAGCGCCAGGTGAGGTGCTGGCGGCGCTGCCCGCTCCAGCCCCGAGCCGGCGTCCGAGACGCGCCTCCCTCGGCCCCCACGCGCCGCCCCCGGCCCGCTCACCCGTCGCTAAGGTCGCCGTCAGGCGGGACAGCGTCGGGATGCGGAGAAGGCGGCCCGGGCTCCAGCACTATGGTGCTGCCGGTGACATAGACGGACATGCTGGGGTGCTCGATGAGGAGGTCCTCCAGGGGGCTGCTCTGGAGGCGGGCGGGCCCGAGGCCGGGCCCCTCTGCAGTAAAACAGGCGGGGGGGGTAACAAACCAGCTCTCGTCCATCAAGGAGGGCGCGGGCGGGGGGCGGCCGGCGGGGGCGGGGGCGGCCCCGGGGCTGGCGGGAGCGGGGTAGCTGTCTACGGGGCGCGGGGGTGGGGGGGGACCCATGCGGGGGAGGGGGCGCAGCGGAGAGGGCGGGCCACACACACGCACACCGGACACAGGGGGGCGGGGAGAGAAAGGGCATCGTTAGTCAGACCCGCAGCCACGCCCGCCGCGCCCAGGGGCACCCACGGGCCAGGAGGTGCGACCTGCTGGCGGGTCCCAACTCTGCGCCCCCACGAGACGGCCCAGGCTTGCTTGAGGGGAGGGGGGCCTTGTTATCCCCCTCCAGTAGCAATGCCTCAACCCCAGCTGGTCCTGTCGGTTTGGGGGAACCGCCCAGTGCCCTCACAGCTCCTTTCCCTCCCCTGCTGTCCTTCTGGCCTCACGATGACTTCACAGGTCCAGGAGTCAGAGCCCCGGCCCCCACCTCAGGCCTCACCCGGGAGGTCAATGATGAGCCAGCCATCCACTTCATCGTCCTCGGAGACGAAAGCGCGGGGGCAGCCAGGGTCTTCGGGGGGCGGGGGTGCGCTGAAGAAGAGGCTGGTGAGGCGCTGGAACATGCTGGGGACTGGGGAGTGAAGCGGCCTGGGGGTGGGGTACGCCCTATAGCAGTGCGGAAACCTGGGAGGGAAAAAGAGGAGTCAGAGCCACCACTGCAGGTCACGCCCACTCCCGGCCTGGGTACAGGGGATTCCACCACCTTTGCCCAGAGCAGTAGTGTTGCAAGCACACCAAGGATATGCCGGGTCTCCACAGCATGGTGGTAAAGTGTGTGCTTTCTGGGAGGTCTGCTTGCTTTCAAATCCGGGCTTTTCCATCTGTGTGACCTTAGGAAGTTATTCATCTTATCTATGCCTTAGTTTTCTTATCTGTCAAACGACAATGATAAAAAATGCCTTCCTCCGGGCCCTAATAAGAATTAAATTAAAAATAGCATCTTCCCGTGGGCTCTTTTAAGAATTAAATAAGCTAAGCACTTATAAAGTGCTTAGAACAGTGCCTGTGCAGCTAGTAAGCACTCAATAGACTGGTCATTAGTATTATTATAGAGGCCTCTAGAAACATGGAAGGAGTGATGTATATGACTAGGCTTTGTCAGAGAAGCTCTCCAGAGGGTCAGTCTTTGAAGCTGGACCTTGAATGGTGAATAGGAGTTCTCCAGGCAGGGAGGGAATTGCCCCATATTGTTATTTATTATCATAAAAATCTTATCGCTAGCATGTGCCAGGCACTATACTAAGCAGCATTACCTATGTTGCCCCTTGTAATCTTTACAACTCTAGGAAGTGGGATAATTCCGATCCCCCTTTACAGGTGAAGAAATAAGGATCAGAGAGGTAAGGTAATGTGCCCAAAATTTCACAGATGGTAAGACACAGAGGTGGGACTTGAACCCATACAATCAAATTCTAGAGGCAGCACCCATAATCACTATACTCCACTGCTATTGCTGGGTGTCTGGATTAGGCATTTCTAACCTAGTGGCTGGTGGCCATGATCCACCTCAGGTCTGAAATTATCTGTAAAACACTGTGAGTGCACATATGCACGAGTATGTGTTCCTAGGAAGAAGGACCTTGATTTTCCTTGTGATTTCTTAAACAGAAGACCTTGACCCCAGAGATTAGGGACCACTACTCAGGCCTGGGTGGTTTGATAAATGCTGGCTGGCAGAAGCCCCACAGAACCACTACCATCTCACCCTGTGACTGGGCAGTGCCTGGTAAATTGTCAAATGAGGTGTGGTGGTTCTAGCATCCCAGGCTAGGAGGAAGATCAGGTCACCTGGCTCCAGGGAGAGAGCAGGTCAGCTAGAGGTAATGATGGAAGGAGGAAGTTGTCAGATCTCAGGAGCCCTTAAGGACAAGCATTGAGGGTTGTACCAAGGCCCAAGCCCTTGCCCAGTCCTTCCCTGTGTGAAGATAAGGAAGGAGTCCCCCTGTTCTAGGAATGGAGACACCAAGGAGATGGCTATAAATCTCTCCCCACCCCAGCCTACCTCAGGACCAGATCTGTGCCGGGGAGCTGCTTGCAAGGCCCCTGGGATGTCTCTAGAGCCTGACCTGCCATGCCCATCCCTAAGGATGTTCAACATTTTTGCTGCTGAGCCACTTGTCACCATCCTCTAGGGGTGTTTCCATTCGTGCTGAGAACTCCCTGGGGGCAATACCACACCTTAATTCCCTGGGGGGGGGGCATTTCCACTCTTACTGCAAACCCACTTGTTAGCTTGTTGCCACCTCCCCCATTCACTAAGGATATTTTCACATTTGCCACAGAATCGCCTAAACTCCATATCCTAAGAGTATTTCCACACTTGAGACCCACAGTGGGCTCCAGAAGGAAATGCTCCCAGGGTGCTGGCTTTCCAGGTGGGACGGTGGGGTTATGAAGAGTGGAGCAATCCCAATTAGTGCCTGTCCAGCACAATCCACATATCCTAGACCATTGTAACCAGAGGAGTTAGTGACTCAGTTTCCAAAAATCCAGGAAGTTTGGCCCCTCTTGAGGGGGAGATAGGGACCTTGATAAGGCACACCCTCCTTCCAAGAACCTACTATCTCATTGTGAAAAGATGAAAGGGAACTTACAAGCTGTTTCAGGGACCTTCATATTCACCCAGCCCATTTCACAACCTGAGGATCAGAGAGAGGACCTAAGTCTATCCAAAGACACGACTAGATGGTGGCAGGGCAGGCCTGGCCTGAGGTCACTGAGCATCGGGTCCAGAGTGTACAGAGTCAGAAAACCCAGAGCAAACAGTGCCCCAAAAGATAATGGTGCAGGGAGAACAGAGAGGTCAGACAGGAAACTTGATGGAGTCACTGTCGCTCTCGGCCTTTCTGCCCAGCTATAAAAGGATCTGGGGTTCCTGGCAACAAGATTCAGCATGCTTTTGCCAGAGCACCTACTGCGTACCAGGCCCCATGCTGGGCCTCCTCAAATTACAGATACACTGAGGGAGGCTCAGGGGGGACCCTCCCTGCCCGAGGTCACACAGCCAGTCAGTGACAGAGCCAGGATGACAGTAGCCTCAGTCAGCCAGTGCCCGCCCCCTCTCCTGACCACTGGAGGAGCCTCCCAGATTTTCTTTCCCAGCCCCACCAGCTTCCTGGTTCTCACATTCCCAGCTCTGCTCCAGGGAGAACCCTTTAATAACTACAGCAGCTGTGTCCAGAATGGCCCTCAGGCCCAAACCAGCCTATCCTTGAGCTGGGAGGGGACTCTAGGTCCACTTGAGAGTCAGGAGTCTCCTCCTACACAGAGAGGGGCAGCACAGCCCTTGCAATCACCAGCCCTAGGCAAGGTCATGTCCCTCCTAGCTGACAACTTTGGGGACTGGGGAGGTGATGAAAGGCCAAGTAGAGGGAAACCCCACCCCCCACCCCAACATCAGCCCTGGAGACATCCTGAGACAGCCAGTGACTCACCTTTCTGTGGTTCTTAATAGCTGGGAGAAGACAACTTTATTGGATTCTAAGTACAGAGTGTTTCAGGGTCACAAAAGGAGATCCAATCTCCAGCGACCCCTGGAAAAAGGTCCAGGAGTGAGGAGCTCATCAGCTCGTGAAGGTGCTGAGCCCAAGGCAGGGTCGGTCCCCAGTGGAACCAGAGGCCAGAGCTTGTTGCTTGTATTGCCCACCTACTGTGGATATGCCTATGGTTAATACAGCATCACTCTAGTCGGCATGACTCCGGCTGCGTGAACTCGAGTAAGCCACTTCCCTTCCCTGGGCCTCAGTTTCCCCATCCGTAAAATGGTATCTAAGACCCCCTGTTTGGGACCGGGGGTGACGTCAGCTAAGAGGCTGCACACATGTCAAGGATTAGGAGGATGTTATTATGCTAGTCCTTGGGGGGCGGGGCCTGGAGCCCAAGGGAGAGGATTCCGCCTCCATCTGGCTCCCCACTCCCTACCCCCATCCCGCACCGACCTGAGCCCGAGGCCGCCCCTGAATTCCTGACGATCCCCCAACCCTGACCCAGCAGCGCCATCCGGCCCCCTGTCCAGTCACAAGGAGAAAGTAGGTGACCAGGTGGCCTGACCCTAGCCTTCGGATCAGCCCAGGAAACCACAGAGCCCCTTCCGGCCCCGCTGCCTTTCAGCGTCCCTCATCCTTGGGCCCAGACCCGATCCCGCGCCCACGGGGTCACGGGAGGACAAGCGACCCGAGCCGGGGGGAGGTGGTGCCGGCCTTGGTGACGTCTCAATGTCATATGCAAATAAGGTAACGTCATGGTCTACCGGGCGTGCGGCAGCCAATCGGCAGCCAGGCACGCAGCCCCGGCAGGCGCCGGCGGAGACAGACAAAGGCCCTGGAGCAGGGGGCGCGGGGCGTGTCCTGGGGCGCAGGTCGCCCCTGGGCTAGAGCGAGTCGGCCTCACCTGAGGGCCGGGGCCGTGCGACGGCCGGGGGGCGGCGCTGAGGTAGTTTTGCGGCGGCGCGTCCCGGGGCGAGCGGCTGCTCAGAGGTCAGGAAGCATCGCGGGGGAGGCGGCGGGGCTGCGGGTCGGAGGCGCCAGGCCGCTGCGCTCGCCCGCGGGGCTCCGGGCTGTGCGGCGGTTGTGGCTGGGCTCGGGGCATAAATTGGAACGTTCAAACAGCTGATTGTGACGTCACAAAGGGGCCCGCCCGCCTCGCGTCACTGGCCGGCGGAGCGGCGGCCAATCCCAGGCGGCGGGTCCCCCCCGCCCCGCCCCTCCGGGGTTCGCCGGCTGCTAGCTCCTGCCCCGAGCCCGACTCCGAGCCTCCGGGGGCCGCCCCTGCCCCGCCGCGACCCGCAGACTTCGCAGTGATGAGGATCCCCACTCCTTCCTACGGGATCCCTATCTTCCTGACCCCCCTCCACCGTATCTCAGCGTCCACACCTCTCCCACTGCCCCCATATCCTTTTCCCTGCACCCTATATCCAAATCCCCTTTTTGTCTCCCCCCCGCCCCCAGATGGCTCCCTGATCTGCTCCTTGTCTATTCCTTGCTTTTTGCTAGTTGTCTGGGGTTTTTTTAGGAGGCACCGGGAACCCAACATGGGACCTCCCATGTGGGAGGCCGGCGCTCAACTGCTTGCGCCACATCCGCTCCCTGCTCGTTTTTTGTTTTGGTCTTGTCTGCTGTTGTTTTGCTGGTTGTTTTTGCTCGATGTCTGTTCCTTGTTTTGCTCATTGTTTGTCTTCTTTAGGAGGCACCAGGAACCCAACCCAGGACCTCCCATGTGGGAGGGCGGAGCTCAACTGCTTGAGCCACATCAGCTCCCCTAATCCCTTCTTCTATACCCTTTTCTCGACTTCACACCACGTCCCTGCGCCTCCAGTCTCTCCACCACCCTTCTCCCTGCTCCTCCTGTTCTGCCTCACCCCTACACCTTCTCCACTTCCCACCACATTTTCCTCAGTTCAACAGGCTTGAGAGAAGGGGGAACTCCCCTTCCCTGGTTCCCGGGAAACACCCGGAAATGTAGGGGCATTGGAGAGGCTGACGGCAAAGTTTACATCGAGTAGAACCTGGAGAGGAGTTGCTCTGCGCTGAATAAACATTGACCTAGAGTGCTCTGTGCTGGAACTTTCACAGACCTTACTGAATGCACGTTGCTACTGGGGCTGGATGGAAGAGTGACGAAACAGGAATTATTAGTCCTGATTTACACATGGGAAAACTGAGGCTCGCAGATCTCACTGTTGTATGTAGATTCATATTCAATAATAAATTTGACAACACTTCTAGACCACTAGCTGACATTTACTGAAGGCTATTTATGTGCCAGGCATTTTTTAAAATATACTTTATATCAGGGGTTCTTAACCTTTTTTGTTCTATGGACCCCTTTGCCAGTCAGGTGAAAACCACAGACCCCTTACTAAGTCCACACTATACTTAATAAATATATCACACCCGCACCAACACATCCCCACAAGAATAATGCTTTTTTGAATTTTCAGTTCACAGGGACCCCCTGAAATCTTTCCATGGACCTGTGGACCCCTGGTTAAGAATCCCTGCTTTATATGCTTTTTTATTTTTTGTCTTCACAAACAACTCCAAAAAGTGGGTATGATCCCCATTTTTCAGTTGAAGAAATAGTCTCAGCCTGAGTTCCCAAGATAACAAAGTAAATGGCAGAGCCCGATTTAAACCTATAGCTCCCGCCCCAACCCTCTCCACTCTTGTATGCACCAGATTGTCTAGTCCCCAAGATGCTTCAGCCACTCCAAGGAGACCTGGGTTGGTTCTGACTGTGCCCCACACTTGCTGTGTGACCTCAGGCAAGTCATGTTACCTCTCTGATCTTCAATCTCATTATCTGTCAAATTCACCATGTCTGAGGTTCCTTCTAGAGCTGATGCTCTAAGATTCTTCCAAATTGGTTGGAAACCAATTCCCCTGATCTGATGCTCTGGGAGATGCCTGGGGAGAGACCACAAATACCCTCAGAATCTCCAGAGCCAGAAGTTCTGGGCCCTCAGTAAAGAGGGGCTGGTGGCGGAGGATCTGAGAGCAGCCCATCAGAACAGAAGGCAGAGAGGAGGCAAGCCAGAGACTCCTGCTTAGTGATAAAACCCTGCCCCTGCCTGGTCTGAAAGCCCTGAGGGAGGACCCCTCAGCCTAGCAACTAGGGAAAAGAGCCAGGAAATGATACCTCGGGGTCTGGGGGGAGGGGCACATTTTGGCCTTAAGAGTGGTTTCTCCAAAGTGTCCTCATATTGTGCAACCCTGAACCTCTGCCCATCACATCCACTTTCTGCTAACCTCACAACCTCTCTTGACCTCCCTGCTGACTTAGACTAAATCCCTACCACATCCCTGACACCCCATTTGTCTGTTCTAAAAACTTCTGTGTCTCCACAAGCACCACACATATTCATGGCCCTCCATGATCTCGCCCCAGGTCTCTTCTCCAGCTTCATCTGATGAGGTCAGACTCCTTGTCTCTCCAACACTCTCCCACAGCCACACTTTTGCTCAAGCTGGAATGCCCTCTTCTAGCCTTTCTGGTCTTCAAGCTATTTACCCCTTCCTCCAGGTAGCCTTCCTTGTCCCTACCCACGTGTCGAGGGCTACCTTGATGCACAGTCCTTTATTTGTTCAATAAACAGTAAGTAATGATGACTAATTGTATGTGTGTATATCTTCCCGAGTGCATGGGTGGGGGCTTTGTCCATATACCATCCACCCCCAGCCTAGGCTGGGCCTGGCATGAAGTAGACTGTAATCAAAGTTTGCTGAAGGGCTGCCTGAGGGGCTGAGGCTCAGTAGTTACAAACTGAAGCTCAGGAAGCGCAGCTGGTACAGTAGTCTCCAACTGGACCTTCTACTCTGGCATGGGAGGCATTCTGTTAGACATCGGTTTCTGGTTCTATTGATGGAGAGGGTTCTTGTTGGATCACAGGAAAGAATTCAAGGACCGAACTAGGCAACAAGATGGTTTACTGAATAGTGTTAAAGGAAGGAAAGTGGGAGCAAATGGGTGGGGCGTGTGCTGAGAAGCTCAGGGTAACCTCCTAGCTGAGAGCTACCTCGAGGGGTTGTTAGTCGACCTCTTATAAGTCCTTGGGCAAGGGGCGGGTTACCGGATAAGTTGAGCCAGTTGTTTGTGTAACCTTCGGCTTCTATCTCTTGCAAGCAGGTATCTTTCTCCAGAAATCTCTTAACCTGTTGTGGGCTGCTGGTCTTTCCACACTAGGGTTCTCTGACTCCCCACCTGCCTCACGCCTCTAGATACCTGCCTCAGGTCTCTAGATAAGTGACTCTCCACCTGCCCCAGTTTCTAGATAAGTGACTACCTGCCCCAGGTCTCTAAATACCTGATTCTCCACATGCCCCAGGTAAGTCCAGGGAAGGGAGCAGTTGGCATACACTCCGATAACCTAAAAACCTGAGTTCAGTTCCTGATCTGAGCTGACCCCATGTCCAGGCTGCTAGGTCAGATCCTAATTTTCCATTTCTTTGTTGGATCAAAGGTACCCCTGGAAGTTAGGGGCTGGAGCCCTGGGGTGTTCCCTCCTGAAACCCCTGAGACCTGTCCCTCCTCTCCTCCGCAGAGCCTTACTGTCAGGGGCTGGAGGAGACTTCAGCCCTCACCTCATCCAAACCTCTCATTTTATAGGTGGGGAAACTGAGGCATAGAGAGGTCAAATTACTTACTTGGGATCATACAGCAGCACAGCCATCTACTGACCTGGGGCCCAAGGATTGGGCTTAGTATTCTGGGACCATGGCCTGGGCATAGGAGCTGTAAAAAGAGGCAGGGGGTGCATGCTGAAGGTAATCCTAGAATCTCATTGCCAAGCAGACATAGGCTGCCACTCCAATATATACACATGGACATACACGGGCATCTATGCATATGCATGAAGGCATCCATATACAACATACACACATGTGCACATGAGCTCACACCCACGGGGTTAACAGATGCCCATGCCCTTCTAAGCCCTGCCCAGGGATGAGTACCTACCCAATTTTATAGGCCTTGGGCTCGCCCTTACCAACCCCTGGGGGCTCCCCACTGGCTTGGGCCTCCACTTCAAAGAGCAGGGATGTGTCAGCCTGGGAGTGTCCATCATGGGACCTTGTATGTGCTTACAGGTATGAGCCAGCCCCCACTCCTTCCCTCCACCTCCCTTAGGAACAGAGGGTAAAGCTGAGACAAAGCCCTGTAGGTCGCTTGGAATCTGAGTCAAAATCAGCCAAGCCTTGATCACTATAGAAGCCGAGCCCTCCCTCCTCTCCCCCACTAGCCCCTGATCCACAAAGGCTTGAACAAATAATAATAATATTGGATGATATTATTGAGATTTCTATGTGCCAGGCACTATTCTAAGTCCTTACCTATGCTGATAACTCATTTAATCTGAAAAACACTGTGATGTAGATAATATCATTCTCCCCGTTTTAGTGATGAAGAAACAGAGACAGAGAAGGAAAGAAATTTAATTGGTAAAACCAGCTAGGGCAGACATGATCTACAACCTCCCCCAAGAGGTGGGCCTACGCCCTTACCCTTGTTAAGGGGCCATTCCCAGAACTTCTACTCAAAGAGCTTTGCTGGTCAGCCCAGAGATGTCTGAATTTGAGGGCAACTGTGTGTGTCTATGTGTGTGTGTGTGTGTGTGTGTGTGTGTGTACACCATGAAAAAGACCCTGACCTGATTGTCAGTAAATCCAGATTTTCAATCTGGACTCTGTCCTGGCCTTGCTGCCCACCCCTACGCAAGTCACTTCCTTTCTCTGAATCTCAGCTTCCCCATCTGCAAAATGGCTGGTTCCATGAACCCTAAACTGTACCTCCTAGACCCAACCTCCAGACATCTGGATTTGTTTGTGTGGCGTGTGCTTAATCCCCCTGTCAGTGAAGAGGTGATGGTCGGAGCAGGATTTGCTTCAGGAAGGGAAGGCAGATGGCAGGAAGCCAAAAGCACAGCTTATTTTTAGTCTTTCTGCCCATGGCGTGAGGGTGGAGCAATGACTTTGGGATTCCGGGGCCATGTTTGTGAGCTCCTACTCAGTGAGCTGCTTTGGTATGAATGCCTAGCATGAATTCACCTTTTTAGAACTTTTAAAGGGAAATATTTGCATCCCTTGCTGCCCATGGGTGATTTGAAGAGAGCTTTGGGACCACACGGGAGCATGAGGAAAGGAACTGGGGTCTGACTCTCTCTGTTCTTGCCCAGGCAAGGCCAGAATCTGTACCTCCCTTCTGGGATACTCCTTGGGAACTGGGTCCCCAGCAGGCTTTGAGGCTGGGGAGGGGAGGGGGAACAGTGGCGGTCCCCCCTGATAAGCCAGGAAATGGACTCCCTGAAGCTCAGACCACTTCCCTCTCCTGCTCACAGCTCTTCCTTGGCTCCCTACCACCTCCTGGCTGAAATTCACAGTCCTTGATCTGGCATTCAAGGCCCCTCTCATGGTACATCAAGGAAATACTGACTGGAGCTGGGAATGAAGCTGCCCTCACCCACTCTTTTAGCTTTCTCTGTCAACACACACATACACACACACACACACACACACACACACCCTATGCAAACGATCACTCTCCAAACTACCAACAGCTTTCCTGCTGTCAGGATTTTTCTCATGCAGTTCCCTCCTCCCATGGAACTCTGTCCCCCAGCCACCCAATCTTCCTGTGTCTAGACCCTCTCTATTCTTCAGAACCAATCTCATCAGCAGCTTATATTTATTGAGCATTTACTATGTGCCAGTAACTCCCCGAGGAAGGCATTGTTGTTATCCCCATTTTATAGACAAGGAAATTGAGGCTCAGACTGCTGAGGAAACTTGCTCAAGATTACAGAAGCTAACAAGAGGCAGCACATGTTTCTGGATATTCAACTGAGGACAGGAATATTGAGTGTGTATATATTATATATGTGCAATAATGAATGCATAAAATTATAAAGTTCACACATACAAAATGTACAGTACGTTTACCTAAAATAAAATCATTTTTCTCAAGCAGCAGACACTCCCCTCTTGCCCTTGAAGGAACAAACTGCCATATTGTAGAAAGGGCCATGTGGCAAGGACCCAAGAGCAGCCAACGAACAGCAAGAAAACGGGGACCTCAGTCACATAGCCCCAAGAAAATGAATTCTTCCAACAACCTGAGGGAGCTTCGAAGCTGACCTTTTCCTAGCTGAATCTCCAGATGAGGACACAGCAGGCGGACACCTTGATTTCAGCCTTGAGACACCCTGAGCAGAGAACCCAGCTGACCAGTGCTGGGACAGGTGTCGTCTTGAGCCGCTAAGTCTGTGGCAGTTTGTTACAACAGAAAATGAATACAAACATGTTGAAAAGCAGTTTTGCGGTAACCTCTGTATGAAAATTAAGAGGCAGCTTGAGTTACTAATCTTACTCCAGTACATTTTGTTTTAGTGCAAATTTTTTGTGAGACTCATTATAAATACTGTTATAATGGGGGGAAAAATTTTTCTCTTTTTCTTTCACCTATCACAGTAGATACTAAGTAATTTGAATTTGTGGAATATAACTCCAGGGTATGTGTCCTCTCCCAGATCTCTTCAGGAGGAATTAACCTCTCTTTCAGAGTCCCCAAAACACATTGTCTGCCTGTCTCTTAGAGCACTGCAATTTTTTTTTTTTTTTTTTTAGGTACCAGGGCCAGAGATTGAACCCAGGACCTCATATATGGGAAGCCCGTGCTCAACCACTGAGCCACATCAGCTTCCCATGCACTGCACATTTTGAGTTCACCAAACACCCAGGAATGCCACATTACTTTCTGGGGAGGCAAATACCTTTTTTATACTTGAGAATCTCATGTGGTGTAAACAGGAATATAACCAGAGACATTATAGTAATACAGAGAGATAAAGGCTAGGAGAGTGGGTAGGGCAAGGTGCTAGGGGAATCAAAAAACAAACAGAAACAAAAACAAACAATAGGGGAGTTCAGGGAAGGATTCCTGGAAGAGAAAACAGCTGAGCTAGGCTTTGAAGGGGGAGTAGGAGCTTGCCTTAGTGCAAATGGGTTGAAAGGCCTAGAATAGAATTTTAAGTCAGGAACCCTGAGCCTTCGCCTTGCTGCTGACTTGCTACGTGACCTTGGGTGACTCTCTGTCCCTCAAGGGGCCTCCATTTGCCTATCTGTACAACAGAGAGGTGATGGGGATCCCTGAGTTTGCTTATTTTTTGACTGTCCATGGCTTTCTAAGGAGAGCTTTGTCTCAACTGCCTGCTTCCTAGGCTTTTGAGATAACAGAGGGAAACGGATGTGGCTCAAGAGGTTCGGCGTCCGTGTACCATATGGAGAGACCGGGGTTCGATCCCCGGTACCTCCCGGTAAAAAAAAAAAGATAACAGAAGTGTGAAAACAAGGTGCCAAAGACAGAATGGAGAGGTGAGAGGAAAGAGGGAAGGAAAGAAAAAAAAAAAAAAAATCAAGGCTTGTGAGCAAGGGCCTGGGGGCACAGTTTTTGATGGAGAGTGCCAAGTTGGGTGAGTGAGGGATGCTGAGAGGCAGCAGTGAGATTGGGAGAGAATGGTGAAAAGAGAGGGGGACTCTAAAGAGTATTGATGTGGCCCTTTGATTTTCTTTTTTAATTACAAATAAATATTAGAGTCATTTTTTAGTTACTTTTGGATATTTGACTATTGTTCTTGGTTTTAAAGACATTTTTTACACATTTTTAAGTAGGTTAAAATGTACATGATTCAAAATTCCAAAGGACACAAGAATATAGATTTTCTTCTCATTTCTGCCGAGCACCCTTCTCTCAACTTCCACTACTCAAGGGTGACTGCTATTACCAATTTCTTGTGTGAACTTTCAGAAATAGTCTGCATACACAAGTATGTGTGTGTGTGTATAATCCTCCATTTTTTTTAAACACAAATAACAGCATACTTCTTACACTGATCTGAAATTTGCTTTTTTTAACTTAATAAAACTTGGAGATCAGTCCCTAATAGGACGTAGTTTCCTCATTCTTTAACAGTCGCATAGCGTTTTGTTGTATCATAGTCAGGATGGATTGAAATGTCCACTGCAGCAGGACATTTAGTTTGTTCTCAACAAGTTGTTCTTTGTACCATAGTTGTTTTTTTTTTTTAATTGTGGCTTTCAAAGACACTTTTTTATTATTATTAATATTTTTTAGGAGGTACCAGGGGTTGAACCTGGGACCTCGTACATGGGAAGCAGGTACCCAACTACTGAGCTACATCTACTTCCCTGTACTATAGTTCTTGAATGTGACACAGTGCTGAGCCTGGGCAATGTGGGGCCCAGGGATTTATTTGGGTTATGGGGGTGTCTGATCCATTTTCTGGACCGAGCTCTTCCCCAGTTTCCTTTCAGTCATTCCCATGGCTCTAACCACCCAACACTCTGGGCCCCTGAGTAGCAAGCAGTCTCTGCCCTTCACCACAGCCTTCTCACTGACATACTCAGAACCCCTCCTACTCCATAAAATCCTCCCGGCCTGACTGCCTTGATCCCAGCCAAGTGTCTGCAGCCAGGAGTTTTGGGGAGAAAAGCAAGGGATAGAGATTCTGAATAGTGTGTAAATATTTATAAGTCAATTCCTAGACCTTCCTGAGGCCTCCGTGCTTATTTCCCGCCCATATAATTGTCTAGTTGCCTGTGGATTTTGCCATCCCTTCCTGCCAGAGGAATTGACTGGCTCTACAGCCTACTTCAAGCTCCTGGGGGAGGGTCTTACCTGTGAGACTTAACATGTCTCCTCGGAGGAGAAGAAACCCTCCCACCAGTAAAAGAAGTGCATGGAAAGGTTACTTAGAGGTGTTCTAGTCAAAGTCCCCTCAGTTTACAGATGAGGAAACTGAAGGTTGGAGGAGGGGAAATGACTCCCCCAGGGTCACAGAAGGAGCGAGTGAAAGAGACAGGATTGGAACTTGGAGCTTCTACCTTCCTTCCTTATCTCTCCACCATCTCCTTCTAGGGTTCAAACTTAGTCAACCTTTATTCTCTAAAAATCTAATGTATACAGTTAACAGAATTGGATATTCATACATTTTATTGCTAAACTACTTAGCAATAAAAAGGAAAGAATTACTAATACCTTCAACAATATGAATGAACCTTTAAAACGGTATGCAAAAGAGTACATACTGTATGATTCCATTTATATGAAATTAAATGCAAAACTAATATATACTAATATAAAGCAAATCAATAGTTGCCTGGAGCTGATGACAAAGGGCCATGAGGGGATTTTCTGGGGCGATGGGAATGTTCTATATTTTGATTGTGATGTTCGTTACATGGATGTGTATACTCATCAAAACTCATACATCAATAGAGTTCATTTAAAAAATAAAGAGTCAACATTAAAATGTATTTATATAGTTTAGAAAAGTGTTAAAAAGTGAGTTAAGAAAACGCAATGTGCCACGGATGTACATACACAAAAATCAATATTGGCTGACCAACTCATTTGAAAAGGAATAAGTTCAGCAGCTCATAACTCCCAGGTCAGCTCTTTTCCACCTTTGAAATGAAGTTGTCACCGATTTTGGTCGGAGCATCATTTTCCTTAGACTTTTGTTCAAGAGCTTCCACTTTCATGACAGCTGCTCCTGAGTTGTGTTGGATTGGAAAGCTAGTGACTAACACAGCTTTGCTCTGGACCCAGGTGATTTATTTACTTGCCAGATTTAACTTTCCCTCTACAGGAGCCTTCCAAGCTTTTTAGCTCTGCGCTTAAAAACAAAAGGAATTGCATAAGAAATAATAGTCATGGCTAACATTTATTGATTGCTTTCTATGTTTCAGGAGGTGTCCTAAGTCCTGCTCATGTAATATCTCACAGCGACCCATTGAGGTGCCTTCTCTTATTATCCCCATATTACAGATTTGGAAACTGAGGCCAAAAGTTGGACAGTTGCTAAGTGGTGGATTAGGATATGAATCCTGTCAGCCTAGCTCCAGAGCTCACATTCTTAAGCACTATATGGCATTGCCTATCAACATGACTTAAGAGTTAAGGCAAAGCCCTTTTGCCTCAGGATCCCTTCCTACACACCGCCAAAAATTCTACCATTATCATGTCCTGCCTCACAGTTAAGCATTGCCCTCTTGAGATGTCTCCTAGAATACAACTAATCAAGAGAAGGGGAACACTAAATCCCTACACATCTAGGCGAATGGGTTTTTCAGATGCCTTCTCTCTGCTGAGTGGACTGAGAGAGAAATGGACTGGGTGGTGGGAAGGGGGTGTCAGGGCATCCAAGGGGTAGAACAGAGAGGGGAGGGGCAGGAGCCAGACGTCCCAATTTTCCTGGGCTGACCCTGCCCAAACTTACAATAATGGGTCTTCTGGAGTGATGGCCCTATGGTCAGTCAGCTCTGGCTCTCAGCCTGGAATATTGGCTACCAGGAGGCAAATTGTGAGAGGTAACAGGTGAGACTCTTTGGAATGATTGCCAGGGTAAGCAGGTGGGATAAAGAGTGCTGCATATCTCCTTTCCTTGGAAGAGGGTCAGCCTCACTCCTTGCCTGGGATATGGTTGTATTCTACCTACCTCAAGCCTTTTTTTTTTTTTTTTAATTAACATGTATTTTAAATGATGCAGCAATTTACATGAACATTGTATAAGATCCAAACAATCATTATTAAAATTTACAAACATAAAATCCAAGCAATCAGAATAAAGTCAAAGTCACACTTGACCACACCTTGTCCAATCTCAGAGAACTTCCACCACTTGCCACCAATACCTTTTTTTCCTAGTAATTTTTTTTCATTTTAAAAACAATTTATTAAAGTATATCATTCATACATGAGCATACATAAACAATAAGTGTTTAGTAAACATTGTGAACTTACAAAACAAACATGCATAACATCACACAGGATTCCCATTCATCATCCCACCACAAAGCCCCTGCATTGTTTTGAAACATTTGTTAACAAATCATGAAAGAACATCGTCAAAGTATTACTACTAACTATAGTCCGTATCTTACTCCCCTATTTTTTTTTTAAAGGATTTGTTTATTTATTTACTTTTATCCATTTTTACCCCACTCCCACCTCGTTTTTGCCATTTTTGTGTCCATTCGCTGGGCAACTCTCTGTGTCCATTTCTTGCCCTCTCTTCTCACCCTTCTCCTCCTGTCTTCACTGGGATTCAAGCCTCGGAAACTCCGATGTGGGAGAGAGGCGTCCTACACCTGGTTTTTTGGCACGTCTCGTCTTGGCTGTCCCTTGTGTCACTCTCCTGTTACGTCATCATCACACTGTGCGGCTCGCGGGGCCTGGTGGCCTGCGTGCCTTCTATATTTTTCTTTTTTAAAATTTTTACTGGGAGTCCCGGGGATTGAACCCAGGTGCCTCCATATGAGAGACGGACACCCAACCACCCGAGCTGCATTCGTCCCCCTGCTATATCTCTTAAGGTTGACCAAAGATACCTAGAATTACAGTCTTTTCCCATACAGGATAGTCATACAATAAATTAGGCTTGGTTTATCACCAGTATTCTAAAAACCAGACCTAGGGAGAAAAACTAGGTCTGGGGACACATGCATGGTTTCTAATATAGCGAATGTTTAGCTTACCCTGATTATCACAATATCAGGACAGTGAGAATATTCGCATAATACCTTATTTTTTCTTTTCTCTTAAGTGGGTACCGGGGATTGAACCTGGGGCCTCATACGTGCGAAGCAGGCGCTCAACCACTGAGCTACAACCGCTCCGCTCACCGATACCTTTTTTTATACACACACACACACACACACACACTTATATGCATATGTTGTGTGTGTGTGTGTGTGTAGGATATATTTGTTCTGTAGAGTTTGTTTCACTTCTAGTTTGAGAATTATGCTATAACTTTTTTCATTTACTCACTTTATTACATTAACGTGATTCAAGTTCCACAGGTTTGGAAAGGAATAATGCAATGAAAAACTGATATCCCTCCCTCCCCTGTCCCCTAACCACCCAGTTTCCTAGGGTTACCTAGGAGCAACCACCAATTCCAGTTTCCTGGAATTGTAGAGATTCCAGGAAATGCATTTAAAATCCAATCATATATACATATATGCATTTTTCACACAAATGGACACACTGTTCTGCACCTTTTTTTTCACTTTATAGTTTATCTTGCAGAACTTTCCTTATCATTATGTAGAGTTAGCCTCATTACTTTTGACATGTGCATAGTGTCCCATCATAGGGGTGCATTATATTTATCCAGTCCCCTGTGGAAAGAAAAATTGTTTCTAATATTTTGCTATTAAAATCCAATGTTTGATTAATGTTTCTTACTTGTTATTTTGCATATTTATCTATAAAATAAATATTTATTAGTGGGGATTACTCAAATGAAGTTATGTGCATTTAAAAGGATGATATTGCCAAATGCCCTTCATGATATACCAATATGTACTGCTTGTAGGTTTGTTAGCTTTTTTTTTCGTTTTTTTTTTTTTGTCTCATTTAGGAGGTATCGGGGATTGAACCCAGGACTTCATGCATGGGAAGCAGGAGCTCAATCACTTGAGCTACATCCACTCCCCGGTTTGTTAGTTTTTACATAAATATATCATATTATACCCTTTATCCTGCAAATTCACATTTTTCACTCAACTATATGTCTTGGAGTTCAACCTCTGTCAATACATATAGATTTACCTCATTAAAAACCAGAACTACCTCCCAGGTTCCTATTTCATAGCTGTAGAGAGTATATTTAGTCAATCACTTATTGATGGACAATTTAGGTGTTTTTCAATTTTTTGCTGCCACAAATAATGCTAAAGTGTCTATCTTTGAATGTATAGAATAGATTCAGAGAAGTAAATTGCGAGATTGATAGGTATGCACATTTCAAATTTCAGTAGATGCTGTCAAATCGTTCTCCCAAAACGTTGTGCCAGTTTAGACTTCCACCAACAGTGCAGGAGAGCATTAGGTTTACATCTAGAACAAATCCATATGCTTTCTCCTGAGTCAAAGCCCAAACCCAAGTTATCACTGGGATAGTCCAGGTCCTCAGCCCCCCTCAGGGTGGGGCTGCTCAAAGTCTGGGTGGATGAGCTGAGTCTTGGGAAGGATGGACACAGACGAGAGTCAGGCTGTACCCTAAAAGCTAGGTGGCCACCCAGGTAATCTACACTGTCTCCGAAGGAAAAAGGCCTTCTTGGGAGAAAGTGAGCTCCTCATTGCTAGAGGTTTTAGAATGGAGGTTCACCTCAACAAACACATTGAACATTCACTGTGTCAAGCCTTGGGCCCCGTGTCGGCCCAGAGATGAGTTAGACCCAGTCCTTGACCTCTTAGAACTTAATACTTATGGAGGAAATAGATGAGTAAACAGACAATGGCAATTCAGTCTCCTAAGTATTGAGCTGGACTTCCTTTTCTGACAATATCTGGGACTTCCTGCTACATAACACATAGAAACACTGAAAATAAAATAAACATCCTTTTAAATACACAGCTGAATATGCAACCACTTGGGTATTAAAAGACATTTTGGGAGGGGAAGCCTTGGCATTACATGGAATAAAGGGTTGGAGCTGAGACCCTTAATAAAGCTAGGACCCTTGAAGGACTACACCCATAGTGAAAGGGTAGATTAGGAAAAATCAAAACCATCTGACCATAAGAAGAGGGAGACTAAAAGGATATGTGTCCAGAGGGGAGTGGATGTGGCTCAAGTGGTTGAGCTCCTGCCTCCCACACTAGAGGTCCCGGGTTTGGTTCCCAGTGCCTACTGAAAAAAACAAACAACAAGCAAAACAACTGAAAAACCAACTCAGGGGGAGGAGGGGCAAGATGGTGGCAGAGCAAGGAGCTCCTAGAGTCAGCTCTTGCTACAGAGCAGTTAGTAATCACCCAAAGCTATCTAAAGCACCTGTTTGGGAGCCCCAGGAGACTAGAAGAGCATCCTGCAACATCCTTGAAAGTATGGAAGGAGGAGACTGCCCATCTGCAGAGAAGATTCGTGAGTAGAGCCCTCCATGCCAGGGAGGCCAGTGCCCATCCTCCACTGGAGGCACAAGCTGCCTTGGGAGCTATTCTGTGGCTGGAATTAGAACCTCCACTTCCCAAAAACAGGGAAGGAAGAGACGGTTGGGCACTGACTTCAGCTACTGATTAGTAAATTCAGCTGGCTAAAGTATAATCCCAAGAACAGCTAAAGTTTGAGCCTGTCCAAACCAGAAAGAGGCCAGTAGCCGCCATTTTAACTCCATCCCTGGCATAAGGGGAAGCGGGGCTGACTGAAAATCACAGTGAAGCTGGGTACTGGCATCTTTCCACCAAGATTGAATTTCAGCCCTAGCCAGTCCCACCTTCAGGAGGGAGGAAGCTGGGGGACCTGTATCATCCTCTCCGGGTAACTGCAGGTGTTTTCTGCTAGCACAGAATGAATAGTTGGACACCTGGGGCTGCATCCCTGCACTCCAATAGGATAGGAGAGGAGCTGTGTTTCCTTGATCTATCTGGGCACCTGCAGGCATTTTCAGCCCACTTGAACTGGTTTGTTGAGTGTCTTCTATTCCATTCCACCTCTGCTCCTCCCCACATAGTATAGCAGGGGGCTGGTGTTTCCTCAGCCTGTCAGGGTACCTGCAGGCACTTTTGGCCTGCACAAACTCGACTGTTGGGAACCTGTAGCTCCACCCCCACCCCCAATAGGACAAGGGAGGGACTGTGTTTCCCCAGCTTCTCTGAGTAACTGCAGGTGCTTTTGGCTCACATAGGATGAACAGTTGGACACCTCTATCTCCATCCCCACCCCCAAGTAGGATAGGAGGGGAGCTGGGTTTCCTCAGTCTTTCTGGGCAGTGGCAGGTACTTTCAGCCTGCATGGACTGAACTGTTGGGTGCCTATGGATCCACCCCCACCCTCTAAAAGCATAGGAGGGGTCTGGTGTCTCCACAGCCTCTCTGGGCAACTGCAGGTGCATTCAGCCCACATGAATTAGATTGTTGGGCAGTCCAGAGGGCCCATCCACACCCCCAGCAGAGGCGGGGGACAGTGCTACATCAGTATACCTGGGCACTGTGGGCATTTTAGACCCGCACAGCAAGATTGCTGCCCACACGTGCAGCTCCATCCCAACCCCAGGTAGGGGAGAAAGGGGTGTGAAGCTTCATCAGTCTCTCAGAACAACTACAGACAATCTTGTACTGCACAACTTGGTTTATTACACACAACTGCGGCTGAACAAACCCATCACAAGTAAAGACCTCAACAAACCCATCACAAGTAAAGAGACTGAAACATTCATCAAACAACTCCACAAAATGAAAAGCCCAGGACAAGATGGTTTCACAGGTGAGTTCTGCCGAGCATTCAAAGAAGATTTAATACCAAACTTACTCAGGCTTTTCCAAAAAATTGAACAAGAAGGAAAGCTACCAAACACATTCTATGAAGCCAATATTACCCTAATACCAAAGCCAGGTAAAGATATTACGAAAAAAGAAAATTACAGACCCCTTTCACTAATGAATACGGATGCAAAAATCCTCAATAAAGTACTTGCTAATTGAATCCAACAGCACATTAAAATAATTTATTCATCATGATCAAGCAAGTGGGCATGCAAGGATGGTTCAACACAAGAAAATCAATCAACATAATACATCACATTAATAAATCAAAGAAGAAAAATCAAATGATCTTATCATTGATGCAGAAAGGCATTTGATAGAATACAGCATCCCTTTTTGATAAAAATGCTACAAAAGATAGGAATTGAAGGAAACTTTCTCAACATGATAAAGGCCATAAATGAAAAATCCACAGTTAACATTGTACTCAATGGTGAAAGACTGAAAGCTTTCCCGTTGAGATCAGGAACAAGACAAGGATGCCCACTGTCACCACTGTTGTTCAATATAGTGCTAGAGGTTCTAGATAGAGCAATCACACAAGAAAAAGAAATAAAAGGTATCCAAATTGGAAAGGAAGAACTAAACCTTTTGCTATTCGCAGACGATATGATCCTATATCTAGAAAGTACTGAAAAATCTACAACAAAGCTACTAGAGCTAATAAATGATTTCAGGAGACTATCAGGATACGAGATCAAGACACAAAAATCAGTGGTGTATCTATACAATCATAATGTGCAATCTGAGGAGGAAGTCAAGAAAAAATTCCATTTATGATAACAACTAAAATAATCAAATAATTAGGAATAGGGGGGCGGATGTGGCTCAAATGGTTGGGCATCCATCTCCCATATGGAGGGACCTGGGTTCAATCCCTGGGACCTCCCAGTAAAATAAAGAAAAATATAGGAGGCGCATGGGTGTGCTGTCAGGCCCCGCATGCGGGCATGCCAAGCCCCGCTGAGCCAAGCAGCAAGATGATGACGTAACAGTAGAGTGACACAAAGGAAGAGCCAAGACGAGATGCACCGAAAAACCAGGAACTAAGGTGGTGCAGGTGGCAGAACGCCTCTCTCCCACATTGGAGTTTCCCAGGATCAAATCCCGTTGAAGACAGGAGGAGAAGGATGAGAAGAGAGGGCAGGTAACAGACATAGAGAATTGCCCAGTGAGTGGACACACACAAAAAAACAGCAAAACATGGTGTGTGTGGGGGGTGTTTAAAAATGTAAAAAAGTTAAAATAAATGAATAAATATTTAAAAAAATATTTAGGAATAAACTTAACCAAGGATATAAAGCACTTGTTTTCAGAAAACTACAATCCATTGTTAAAATAAAAATTTTTTAACTTTATGTTGTACATTTAATAATTGAAAACATAAGCAATAAAAAACTAAAAAGTAAACACAGATGAATAAATATATACATTTCTCAATTAAATGTAATGGATACATGTAAATTTTTTTGTTGTTTTGTTTTTTGTTTGTTTTTTTGTTTTTTTCTGTGTGTGAAACAAACAATATATTACACAATATATTTGGTTCATAGTAATGCATTCATACAGTATTTGTCCTTTTGTGTCTGGCTTGCTTCACTCAACATAATGTCCTCCAGATTCATCCATGTTGCCATATGCTTTATGACTTCATTTCTTCTTACAGCTGCATAATATTCCATCGTGTGAATAGACCACAGTTTGTTTATCCATTCATCTGTTGATGGACACCTGGGTTGTTTCCATCTTTTGGCAATGATGAATAATGTGGCTATGAACATTGGTGTGCAGATGTCTGTTCGCGTCACTGCTCTCAGTTCTTCTGGGTATATACCCAGTAGTGGTATTGGAGGGTCACGTGGCAAGTCTATATTCAACTTCTTTAGGAACTGACAAACAGTCCTCCATAGTGGTTGTACCATCCTGCATTCCCACCAACAGTGAAGAAGTGTTCCTATCTCTCCACATCCTCTCCAACACTTGTAGTTCTCTGTCTTTTTCATAGTGGCCATTCTGATAGGTGTGAAATGATATCTCATGGTAGTTTTGATTTGCATTTCCCTAATCATGAGTGATGTTGAGCATTTCTTCATGTGTTTTTTTGCCATTTGTATTTCTTCTTCGGAGAAATGTCTATTCAAGTCTTTGGCCCATTTTTTAATTGGGTCATTTGTCTTTTTATTGTTGAGCTGTAACATCTCTTTATATATCCTGGATATTAAACCCTTATCAGATATGTGATTTCCAAATATTTTTTCCCATTGAGTTGGCTGCCTTTACAACCTTCTGACAAAGTCCTGTGAGGTGCAAAAGTGTTTAATTTTGAGGAGGTCCCATTTATCTACTTTTTCTTTTGTAGCACATGCTTTGGGTGTGAAGTCCAAGAAACCACCACCTACTACAAGGTCTTGAAGATGTTTCCCTACATTTTCTTCTAGTAGTTTTATGGTCCTGGCTTTTATATTTAGATCTTTGATCCATTTTGAGTTGATTCTTGTATAGGGGGGTGAGATAGGGGTCCTTTTTCATTCTTTTGGTTATAGATATCCAGTTCTCCCAACACCATTTTTTGAAGAGACTCTTTTTTCCCATCAGCGTGGGCTTGGTAGGTTTGTCAAAAACCAGTTGACTGTATAGGTGAGGGTTTATTTCTGATCGATATGTCTATCTTTATGCCAGTACCATGCTGTTTTGACCACTGTAGCTTTGTAATATGTTTCAAGGTCAGGCAGTGAAATTCCTCCCACATTGACCTTCTTTTTTAGAATACTTTTGGCTATCGGGTGCACTTACCCTTCCAGATGAATTTGGCAATTGCCTTCTCTAATTCTGTAAAGTAAGCTCTTGGGATTTTGATTGGTATTGCATTGAATCTATAAATCAGTTTGGGCAAGATTGACGTCTTCACGATATTTATTCTTCCAATCCATGAACACGGAAGGTCTTTCCATTTGTTTAGGTCTTTTAAAATTTCTTTTAGCATTGTTTTGTAGTTTTCTGCATATAGGTACTGTACTTCCTTGGTTAAATTAACTCCTAGGTATTTGAGTATTTTTGTTGCTATTGAAAATGGAATTTTCTTCCTGATTTCCACCTCAGATTGTTCAGTACTAGTGTACAAAAACATTACTGATTTTTGCGTGTTGATCTTATATCCTGCCACTTTGCTGAACTCATTTATTAGTTCAAGTAGCTTTGTTGTGGATACTTCAGGATTTTCTAAATACAGGATCATGTCATCCGCAAACAGTGAGAGTTTTACTTCCTCTTTTCCTATTTGGACGCCTTTAATTTTTTTGTCTTGTCTAATTGCCCTAGCTAGAACTTCTAGTACAATGTTGAATAACAATGGTGACAGTGGGCATCCTTGTCTTCTTCCTGATCTTAGTGGGAAAGCTTTCAACCTTTCCCCTTTGAGTATGATGTTGGCTGTGGGTTTTTCATATATGCCTTTTATCATATTGAGGAATTTTCCTTTTATTCCTATCTTTTGAAGTATTTTTATCAAAAAAGGATGTTGGATTTTGTCGAATGCCTTTTCTGCATCTATTGAGATGATCATGTGGTTTTTTTCCTTCAACTTGTTAATGTGGTGTATTACATTGATTGATTTTCTTATGTTGAACCAGCCTTGCATGCCAGGAATAAATCCCACTTGGTCGTGTTGTATAAGTCTTTTGATATGCTGTTGGATTCGATTTGCAAGTATTTTGTTGAGAATTTTTGCATCTATGTTCATGAGAGAGATTGGTCTGTAATTTTCTTTTCTTGTGGAATCTTTATCTGGCTTTGGTATTAGGGTGATGTTGGCTTCATAAAATGTATTGGGTAATTTTCCCTCCTCTTCAATTTTTTGGAAGAGTTTAAACAGGATTGGTGTTAATTCTTTTAGAAATGCTTGGTAGAACTCACCTGTGAAACCATCTGGTCCTGGACTTTTCTTTGCTGGGAGATTTTTGATGACGGATTCAATCTCCTTAATTGTGATTGGTTTGTTAAGTTCTTGTATTTCTTGTTGTGTCAGTGTAGGTTGGTTATGAGTAGAAATTTGTCCATTTCATCCAGGTTGTCTAGTTTGTTGGCATATAGTTTCTCATAATATCCTCTTATGATTCTTTTTATTACTGTGAGGTCATTTGTAATTTCCCCCCTTTCATTTCTGATTGTATTTATTTGCATCTTCTCTCTTTTTTTCTTTGTTAGTCTAGCGAGGGGTTTGTCAATTTTATTGATCTTCTCAAAGAACCAGCTTTTGGTTTTGTTGATTTTCTCTATTGCTTTTTTGTTCTCATTTTCATTTATTTCCGCTCTAATCTTTATTATTTCTTTCCTTCTTTTTGCTTTGGAATTGGTTTGCTGTTCTTTCTCTAGTTTTTCAAGTTGTTCAGTTAAATCTTTGAGTTTAGCTCTTTCTTGTTTCTTAATATAGGCATTTAGGGCTATAAATTTCCCTCTCAAGACTGCCTTTCCTTTATCCCATAAGTTTTGATATGTTGTGTTCTCATTTTCATTTGTCTCAATATATTTACTGATTTCACTTGCAATTTCTTCTTTGACCCACCGAATATTTAGGAGTGTGTTGTTCAGTCTCCACACATTTGCAAATTTACTTTTTCCCTGTCTGTTATTGATTTCTAGTTTCATTCCATTATGATCTGAGAAGGTGCTTTGTATAATTTCAATCTTTTTATATTTATTGAGAGCTGTATTGTGACCTAACATGTGGTCTCTCCTGGGGAAAGATCCATGGGCACTTGAGAAGAATGTATAATCTGCTGAGTTTGGATGCATTGTTCTGTATATGTCTGTTAGGTCTAACTTGTTTATCATATTGTTCAAGTTCTCTGTTTCCTTGTTGATCTTCTGTCTAGTTGTTCTATCTAATGATGTGAGAGGGGTGTTGAAGTCCCCGACGATTCTTGTAGAAATGTCTATTTCTCCCTTCAGTTTTGCCAGAGTTTGTCTCATATATTTTGGGGCACCCTGGTTAGGTGCGTAGATATTTATGACTGTTATATCTTCCAGGAGGATCGTCCCTTTTATTAATATATAATGGCCTTCCTCATCTCTTATCACTTTTTTGCATTTGAAATCTGTTTTGTCTGATATTAGTATAGCTACCCCTGCTCTTTTCTGTTTACTATTCGCATGGAGTATCTTTTTCCAACCTTTTACTTTCAGCCGGCTTTTATCCTTGTGTCTGAGGTGAATTTCTTGTAAGCAGCATATGGATGGCTCATGTTTTTTTATCCATTCTGTCAGCCTGTATCTTTTGATTGGGGAATTTAATCCATTCACATTCAATGATATTACTGAAAATGCACTATTTATTTCCTCCATTTTATTCTTTGGTTTTCATATGTCATCTTATTTTTGTCTTTCTTTTTACTCTTTTGGTTATCCTTTCTGCTTTTCTTTTTTCTATACTCTCCTCCAAGCCTCTCTCTCCTGTCTTTTTCTTTCAGGTTCTAAGGCTTCCTTTAATATTTCCTGCAAAGGTGGATTCTTTTTTGCAAACTCTCTTAGTTTCTGTTTGTTTGTGAATACTTTATATTCACCTTCCTATTTAAAGGACAGTTTTGCTGGGTAAAGAATTCTCGGCTGGCAGTTTTTCTCTTTCAGTTTCCTAATTGTATCATACCACTGTCTTCTCGCCTCCATGGTTTCTGAAGAGAAATCTGCACAAAGTCTTACTGGACGTCCTTTGTACATGATCGTTTGCTTCTGTCTTGCTGCTCTGAGTATTTTCTCTTTATCTTTTACATTTGACATTCTGAATAATATGTGTCTTGGCATAGGTCTATTTGGATTTATTCTTATTGGGGTACGGTGTGCTTCTTGGACATGAAAGTTCATTTCTTTCGTGAGAGTTGGGAAATTTTCAGCTATTATTTCCTCAAATACTCTTTCTGCCCCTTTTCCTTTCTCTTCTCCTTCTGGAACTCCAATGACACGTATGTTCTTGTGTTTTGTGTTGTCATTCAACTCTCTGAGCCCCTGCTCAATTTTTTCCATTCTTTTCTCTCTCTGTTCTTTTCTCTCTTCAATTTTAGCTGCTCTGTCTTCAGTATCACTTATTCTTTCTTCTATCATTTCGAGTCTGCTGTTGTATGCTTCTAATGTATTTTTTACTTCACCTATTGTATCTTTCATTCCCATGAACTCCGTTACTTTTCTGTTCATGATTTCAAATTCTTCTTTACGTTCGCGCAATGACTTCTTGATATCATTGATCTCTTTAACTATATTCTCTTTCATCTCATTAATTTGATTTTGGAAATGTGTGCTCATCTCCCTGATTAGTTCTATCAAATTCTGCATCTCTTCCGGGACTTTGCTGTATTCCTTTTCTTGGGCCATGTCTTCTATTTTCTTAGTATGGCCCGTAATTTTTTGTTGGTGCTTAGGCATCTGGTTAGTTTGTATTTTACTTAGATGCTCTATCTCTTTCTCTTTTATGGGGTTTTAGTGGCAGGAGGCTGTGAGTTACCACAGCTCTTTGATTTTTGGCTCAACCTTGATTGTTAGGATTGTTCTGCTGGTTGCTCAAAACTGGGCACTGGACCCAGTAATTGGTTGTAGAGTCGTTTCCTAGGGCCTTGGGCAGGGAGGCTATAGAGGCCAGGAAAAGACTCTCTTACTTATTAATTTTCTTATGTGTACTTCCTTGGTCTGCCAGGAGAAGGCGCTTGTTGGCTGCTCTCAATTCAATGCCTGGTCGGAGCATATTTGTTGTGACACAGACCAGATCAATGTGATAGAGCTTCTTGTCTGGGGGCTAGGAGCCCTGTGATTCAAACTTTCTGAGACAGTTCTCCAGACTTCTCTTGTAGCGCCCCCCTTTTCCCAGCCAGGAAATATTTCCACTCCCTTCTGAATCCTCAACAATCAGTCCCTGTTAGTAGAGGATGAGATTGGGAGGTTTGTATATCTTTAGCCCCTTGCAGGCTCCAAGGCAAACAATGGCGCAGCCCCACTTGGCCTGGAAGGGCTCTCCGGACAGGGCAGACCAAACCTGGGAGTGAAAAGCAGGGTCAGCCCCAGGCTCTCTGTCCCCTCTCCCGTGGTGTCCTCAACAATTAGTCCAGGCTAAAAGAGAGGGAGGTTGCGAGGATCGGATTTCTCCAGTCCTTTCCGGGCTCCCAGGGCAAACCGCCGTGTGGAAGGGTCCGTGGGGCTCTGCAGCCCAAATTTCAGGTCCGAACCTGAGTCAGCCTAAGGCTGTGTCCCTCTCTCTCCCCTTTCCGGGACTGGCAGATCCTTGAAGCCCCCTTGTCTGTGGTCGCAGGCCCAGGGGCCCGAGAATTCTGAAGAGTGTGGGGAGGGTGCCGGCAGCAGCAGAAGCTGCTACTTGCAACTCACAGTTCTGTAGTCGTGATTTCCCTCTTCTGTCCCTCTCTCTCCTGGGTGGTGTCCAGCCTTCACCTGGTGACCTAACCCTGGCAGATCTTTTTCGGGGCTGTTTCAGCTTGCCCTCTAGCTATTTTTCTGGAGAAGAGATTCCCATGTCTTACCAGTCCTCCATCTTCCCGGAAGTCCTCTCCATTTCCTTTTAATATAATTACTTATATATTTGTTTAAGTTTACCATCCTACTACTACTTTTCTAAGTGTCCAATTTGCTCTATGCAATGTTCTCTCCTTTCTTGTTTCCTTCTGTAGGAATTTTTTTTTTAATTAGAGCAGTTACATGTTTACAGAAAAATCATGCAGAAAATACAGGGTTCCAATATACCTTCCTTTCACACACATGGCTTTCTCTATTAACTTTTGTAACAACTGATGAAACCATATTATTATAATGATGCTATTAACTTTAGCCCATTGTTTACATTACATTAGGGTTCACTCTTTGTATTGAACAGTTCTTTGCTTTTGCATGTGTGTGGTAACATATATAACCTAAAATTTTGCTTATCCCTTTTCAAATATACAATTCAGTGGTGTTAATTACCTTCACAATGGGAAGCGGCTGTGGCTCAATCAGTAGGGCTCCCGTTTACCATATGGGAGGCCCCGGGTTCGGTTCCCGGGGTCTCCTGGTGAAGGCAAGCCCGCCCACATGGCATGGTTGGCTGACCCAGAGAGCACAAGCAACAAGGGGGGGATAAATGAATAAATAAATGAAATCTTTATTAAAAAAAATAATAATTACCTTCACAAAGTTGTAATTTCATCACCCTCATCCATTGCCAAAACCTTAGCATCACCCCAAAAAGAAACTTTGTACCATTTCTCTCCCCAACCCAGACCCTGGTAACCAGTATTCTAATTTTGACTTTATGAATTAGCATACTTTGCTTCTTTCATATAAGTGAAGTCATACAGTATTTGTTCTTTTGTGTCTAGCTTATTTTACTAAACATGATGTACTCAAGGTTCATCCATGTTGTAGCAAGCATATAATATTCCACTGTACACATATTCCACATTTTGTTTATCCATTCATGTGTTGATGGACACTTGGGTTGCTTCCACCTTTTGGCAATTATGAATAATTATACTATGAATACTGGTGTACAAATACCTGTTCCCGTCCTTGTTTTCAATTCTCTGGGGTATATACCTAAAAGTGGGATAGCTGAATCATATGGTAATTCTGTGTTTAGCTTTTTGAAGGACTACCAAACTATTTTCCACAGCAGCTACACTATTTTGCATTCCTACAAGCAATGCACAAGAATTCCAACTTCTTCACAGCCTCACTACCACTTGTTTTATTTTCTATTTTTTAAATAACAGCCATTCTAGTGGGTGTGATATAGTATCTTATAGTGGTTTTGGTTTGTATTTCCCTGATGGCTAATGATGTTGAACATCTTTTCATGTGCTTATTGGCCATCTGTATATCTTATTTGAAGAAATGTCTATTCAGGTCTCTTGGGGTTTGAATCATATCCCCCACAGAAGGCACATTCAAGTCCCAACAACTGGTGTGAACCCATTTGTAAATAGGACCTTTGAAGATGTTATTAGTTAAGGTGTGCCCAAACTGAGTGAGGATGGACCTTAAACCAATATGGTTGAAATTCTTATAAGCAAAGGAAATTGATATGGAAGGAAAGGAAGCCTCAGGGAGCAGCCAGAAAGTGGATATCAACAGAAACTGGAAGAGAAAGGAGATACCACCATGTGCACTGCCATGTGATGGAAAAGCCAAGGAACCCCAAAGATTGCTGGCCAGCCAGAAGATCACCCTGGGAGGAAGCAAGCCTTCTAGCCTCTGAAACTGTGAGCCATTAATTTCCTGTTGTTAAGCCAACCCATTATATGGTATTTATTTTAATAATCAGGAAACTAAGACAAAGTCCTCTGCTCATTTTAAATTGGATTGTTTTTTTGTGTTGAAGCGTCAGTTTATTTTGTATTTTTTATTAGAACAGTTTTCTGTTTACAGAAAAATCATGCAGAAAGTACACAGTTCCCATATACCTCCACCCATACACACATAGTCCCCCCGCCACAATTGCCCCTATTAACATTGTGTATTAAAGTGGCATATTTGTTATAATTGATGAATTAATATTATTATAACTACAATACCAACTATAAACCATAGTTTACATTAGGGTTCACTCTTTGTATTATACAGTTCTATGGGTTGTTTTAATTCTGATAACATATATATAAAACATAAAATTTCCTATTAAAATAGGAAACACTCTCAAATATACAATTCAGTGTTGTGAGTTACATTTAAAATGTTGTGCTACCATCACCAACTATTCATTACCAAAATTTTTTCCTTCACCCCAACAGAAACTCTGTACCAATTAAGTGCTAAAATCCCATTCCCCACCCCTGCCAACCTGTATTCTAATTGCCAACTATGAATTTGCATATTCTAGCCATTTAATATAAGCGAGATCATACAACATTTATTCTTTTTTTTTTTTTTTTTAAAGATTAATTTTATTTATTTATTTCTCCCCACCCCCTCGTTGCTTGTGCTTGCTGTGTCTGTTCATCTTCCTTATTTCTTTTGTTTTTTTTGTTTTTTTTTTTTCCGGGAGGTCCTGGGGATCGAACCCGGGTCCCTCCATATGGGAGACGGATGCCCAAACAGTTGAGCCACATCCGACCCCACATTTATTCTTTTGTGCATGGCTTATGTCACTCAACATAGGGTTTTCAAGGTTCATCTATGTTGTAGCACGTATCACAACTTCATTCCTTTTTACAGATGAATAATAATTCATTTTACATATATGCCACATTTTGTTTATCCATTCATCTGTCAGTTGACACTTCGGTTGCTTCCACCTTTTGGCAATTGTGAATAATGCTATGAACACTAGTGTGCAAATATCTGTTAACATCCTATCACAGTTATTTTTAAAGTCCAAGTTTGATAATTCCAACATCTAAATTAACTGTGGGTCTGTTTTGGTTTTTTTTTTAACTTTATTTTGTACATTTAATAATTGAAAATATAAACTATTAAAAACTGAAACGTAAACACATGAATAAATACATACATTTCTCAATTAAATGTACTGAATACATATAAATTTATTTTTTGAATGAAACAATATGTTACATAATATATTTGGTTCATAATAACGCAATCATACAGTATTTGTCCTTTTGTGTCTGGCTTGCTTTGCTCAACATAATGTCCTCCAGGTTAATCCATGTTGTCATATGCTTTATGACTTCATTTCTTCTTACGGCTGCATAATATTCCATCGTGTGAATAGATCACAGTTTGTTTATCCATTCATCTGTTGGTGGATACCTACGTTGTTTCCAACTTTTGGCAGTCGTGAATAATGTTGCTATGGACATCAATGAGCAGATGTCTGTTTGTGTCACTGCTCTCAGTTCTTCTGAGAACTGAGATGGCGCTTATTGGCAGCTCTCAATTCAATGCCTGGTCGGAGCATATTTGTTGTGACACAGACCAGATCAATGTGATAGAGCTTCCTGTCTGGGGGCTAGGAGCCCTGTGATTCAAACTTTCTGAGACAGTTCTCCAGACTTCTCTTGTAGCGCCCCCCTTTTCCCAGCCAGGAAATATTTCCACTCCCTTCTGAATCCTCAACAATCAGTCCCTGTTAGTAGAGGATGAGATTGGGAGGTTTGTATATCTTTAGCCCCTTGCAGGCTCCAAGGCAAACAAAGGTGCAGCCCCACCCAGCCTGGAAGGGCTCTCGGAACAGGGCAGACCAAACCTAGGAGTCAAAAGCAGGGTCAGCCCCAGGCTCTCTCTCCCCTTTCCTGTGGTGTCCTGAACAATTAGTCCAGGCTAAAAGAGAGGGAGGTTGCGAGGATCGGATTTCTCCAGTCCTTTCCAGGCTCCCAAGGCAAACAGCCGTGTGGAAGTGTCCTTCGGGCTCTGCAGCCCAAATTTCAGGTCAGAACCTGAGTCAGCCTAAGGCTGTGTCCCCCTCTCTCCCCTTTCCGGGAGTGGCAGATCCCTGAAGCCCCCTTTGTCTGTGGTCACAGGCCCAGAGGCCCGAGAATTCTGAAGAGTGTGGGGGAGGGTGCCAGCAGCAGCAGAAGCTGCTACTTGCAACTCACAGTTCTGTAGTCGCAGTTTCCCTCTTCTGTCCCTCTCTCCTCTGGGTGGTGTGCAGCCTTCACCTGCTGACCTAAACCCTAGAAGATATTTTTCGGGGCTGTTTCATCTTGTCCTCTAGCTATTTTTCTGGAGAAGTGATTCCCGTGTCTTACTAGTCCGCCATCTTCCCGGAAGCTCAAAATAAATTTTAAAAGACCTAAATAGTTGGAAGAACGTTCCATGCTCATGAATTGGAAGACTAAATATCATTAAGGTGTCAGTTCTACCCAAATTGATATACAGATTCCATGCAAGCTCAATAAAAATTCCACCAAAAATTTTTAAACAAATGGAAAACACAATTATCCAATTTATTTGGAATGGTAAAGGACCAGAATAGTCAGAAACATCTTAAAAAGGAAAAGCAAAGTTGGAGGACTCTCAATTCAGGCTTAAATCATATTACCTAGCTACAGTGGTAAAAACAGCATGGTATTGGCATAAAGATAGACACATAGACCAATGGAATGGAATCAATGATACAGAAACAGACCCTCACCTCTATGGTCAAGCAATTTTTGACGAGGCTGTCAAACCCACCCAGCTGGGGCAGAACAGTCTACTCAACAAATAGTGCTGGGAGAACTGGATATCCACAGCCAAAAGAAAGAAAGAGCACCCCTATCTCACATCACAACAATTAACTCAAAATGGATCAAAGACCTAAATATAAAAGCAAGAACCGTAAAGGTCCTAGAAGAAAATGTAGGAAAACATCTTCAAGACCTAGTGGTAGGTGGTACATTCTTAAAACTGACACCTAAAGCATGAGCAACAAAAGAAAATATGGATAAATGGGTCCTCCTCAAACTAAACTACTTCTGTGACTCAAAGGACTTTGTCAAGAAGGTGAAAAGGCAGCCCACTCAATGGGAGAAAATATTTGGAAACCATATATCCAATAAGGGTTTGATTTCCATTCTATATAAAGAGATCGCACAACTCAACAATAAAAGAGCAAGCAATCCAATCAAAAAACGGGCAAAACATTTAAATAGACATTCTCCAAAGAGGAAATACAAATGGCCACAAAGCACATGAAAAAATGTTCAATATCACTAGCTATTAGGGCAATGCAAATCAAAACAACGAGATAACATCTCATACTGCATAGAATGGCCATTATTAAAAAAAAACAGAAAACAATAAGTGCTGGAGAAGATGTGGAGAAATTCACTCCTTCACTGTTGGTGGAATTGTAAAATGGTGCAGCCTCTGCGAAAGACAGTGTGGTGTTTCCTCAGCAAGCTAAATATAGAACTGCCGTGTGATCCAGCAATTCCTCTACTAGGAATATATTCAGAAGAGCTGAAAACTGTGACACGAACAGACATCTGCACACTGATGTTCATAGCAGTATTATTCACAATTGCCAAAATATGGAACCAACCCAAGTGTCTATCAACCAATGAATGGATAAACAAAATGTGGTATATACATACGATGGAATACTATGCTGCACTAAGAAGAAATGAATTTGAGACACATATGATAACATAGATGAATCCTGAAGCCATTATGCTAAGTGAAATAAGCCAGACAAAAGGACAAACATTGCATGGTCTCATTAATATGAATTAAATATGAAGAAGAAACGCATGGAGTTAAAACCTAGACTATAGTTATTAGGAGATACGAGGAGGGTTGAGAAGAACTACTGATGCTTAATGTATGTAGAAGTTT
>JAKSZT010021619.1:12573852-12620896 GCA_026826555.1 Tolypeutes matacus
TAGACCACACTCTCTCCCACACAGTTCTGAATGGTGTGTGCTGATTTAAAATGGCCTACATCCATTGCCACAACGGCACTCAGGACAACCTCCAAATCCCGAAAAAGCCCCTGTATTTCAACTGCACATCCCCTCAGACATAAGGAATTAAGGAGCAAAAGTGAGCTGTTGGAAGGAAGATCATGAGCTCAGGGTTAGATATTTTGAATTCTAAGTGACTTTGGTATATCCAGATGGAAGTATCTAGGAGGTAGTTGGATATACATGTCTGAATCTCAGCAAGAGAGGTCTGGGCTGGAAATAAAGATCTGAGGGTCATCAATATATAAATGGTAATTGAAGCCAAGGAGGTATATGAGAAACCTTTGGGAGACTGAGTTCTAGCTCCTGTTATATTGATTAAGATACTTCTGGTTGCAAATAACTAAAGACCCAGCTCAAACTGTATGAAATCATAAAAGGAATTTGGTTGAAAAGTTCCACAATAATTGCCTTCAGGCAAGGCTTGATCCAGTGGCTCAGATAATGAGACTAAGAGCTAGTCTTTTCTCATTTCTCCAAACCACTTCTTAGGAGTTGCTTAATTCTCAATAGACTCTTTCTTTGTAACCACATGATAGTGTAAGGGAATGGCTCTGCCATGGTGCTCTGGTAACTCTGCACATTTCCACATGGGCTGCGTGGGCAAGAGTTTGAACTGCAGCTCTTCTGAGCCTTGGTAGAATGCCTTGGGGTCCTCCACGAACACCAGAGGATGGTAGGCTTGTAAGGAGCTGAGGACATCTCCCACTTACCTCCATATCTCCCCTGGGAGGCTGATATGAGAACATTTTTCATCGCTTTCCAGGTTCTGATGAGGTATGGGGCTTTTTGGCCCATCCCCCACCCCTCCCTCAGAACAGAGCTGCAGAACAGAAAATCACTTAGCTGCAGCCTAGAATTGGCTCCTCAGCAAGGGGTTATAGCACAACTCATGTTGCAGTCATCCAGCTCCTTTTGGTTTCCATGCCATCCTTTTTGGTGTGTGGAACAAAGATTACAGGGAGCTTATTCTTCTTGCTCTCTGTATGAATAACAAACTATTTAAATCTAAATCTGTTTAAATCTACAATGGCTCCTTGTATCTTTCCCAGTAGAATCAGTCAGGCCTTGGTCTTGTTTTGTCTTGTATGTGTGAGTTTGACGGATGGCTGCCAACTGCTCCTTGGACTGTGTGCTTCCAAGCTCAAATCCAGCAGAAAAGATAAAAACATTTCCCCAGTAGTTCAATCCAAAGTCCCAGAACTGAGTATTGTTGACTATGAATGGCCTGATTTGGGTCATAGACTCATCCCTGAATCAACACTGTTGGCCAGAGGTTTGGCATGAATTGATTAGTTTAAACCATTTAGGGCCCATTCCTGGAGATGAAGGTGAGGTCAATCTTACTCAAACCACATGGTTGAAAAATTCAGAGTCCTGTGAGGAAAGTGGAAAGGGGGAATGGATGCCAGGGAAGGAACAAGGAAAGCCCACTGTGCCTGTCTCTTCTCCCAGAACGGGGAAGAATACTTGTATTTGGCCAGGAGGGCATGCAGGACTTGGAGGTATGGCTGTGGGGGTGTGTGGCTCTTGGCGTGGGAGAGGGGTTCAGGTAGAGGTGGGGAAGCCAATCTATAGCTTTGTTCATATCCTGGCCTTGATTTTCTAATGGCTTTTGCAATTATGGGCATTTGTGTGTAGGGAACAGGAAGGAAATTGGGAGAGCTGGTGGCTCTGGGTCCGGGAAACCTGTTCTCAGTGTATTTTGTAAAGCCAGATCTCTGGCTCCTTTTGGGCCCTTACAATACCTGGGCTCAAGAGTTGACAAAGGAGCTGGCTTGGATCTCCCAATGGGCCTCAACAAAACTCCAGCCCAGAAACAGGAGGCAGCCAGTGTAGGAGACAGATGGTGAGAACACTGGTTTCTGGGCCCATTGCCACTGCTGACTTGCTGTGTTATCCCAGGCCCAAGAGTTGTTTCTCACTGGGCCTTAGTTTTTTCAATCTGTGCAATAAACTAGATGAGGCCCTTCGACTTTTTCAATTTCTAGGATGCTTTTCATTATTTTTCCCTACATGTCACTGCCTCCTACAACCCCCACTCCAACTTGGTTAGGTTGTTAAGGTTATTTTTAAGTTTTAGTTTATTATCTTCTGGTAAAAAACCTGCAGAGGGGGTGGATGTGGCTCAGATGGTTGGGCGTCCGTCTGCCATATGGAGGGACCTGGGTTTGATCCCCGGGACCCCCCGGTAAAATAAAAAATATATATATATATAGAAGGTGCATGGGCTGCCAGGCTCTGTGTGCCGGTGAGCCACCAGGTCCCGGGAGCCATGCAGCAAGATGATGATGTAACAGGAGAGAGATGCAGGGGAGAGACAAGACGAGATGCTCCGAAAGCTCTGAAAACCAGGAACCGAGGTGGCGCAGGTGGTAGAACACATCTCTCCTACATTGAAGTTCTCCAGGATTGAATCCTGGTGAAGACTGGAGGAGGAGGATGAGAAGAGATGGCAGGAAACAGATACAGAGAATTGCCCAGCGAATGGACACAAAACAGCAAATGGGGAAGGGAGGTTTAAAATGGATAAAGTAAATAAATAAATCTTTAAAAAAAAACAAAAACAAAAAAACAAAAAAACCTTCACAGTTACCACAGATCAAGCCATTGCTGTATGCTTATCCTTCTTTTCACTCTGTTCTTTTTTTTTTTTTAAAGATTTTATTTATTTATTCATTTATCCCCCCCTTGCTGCCTGTGCTTGCCGGGTCAGCTAACCACGCCGTGCGGGTGGGCCTGCCCTCATCAGGAGGCCCCGGGAACCGAACCCCGGGCCTCCCATATGGTAAACGGGAGCCCTACTGATTGAGCCACAGCCGCTTCCCTCACTCTGTTCTTGAGGCCTTTTTCGTTCAGGGCATGTTTCACAAATCTATGTTTGGGTAGATTTCTCTTTGCATAACCCAAGGAATCATAAAATTATATCCAACACTGTTGCGTTCCCACCACCAAAGTGGGCTCAAATCTGAAGACAAAGATAATATCTAGTGTGTTCTTGATCATTTTGGTTGGTATTTCTCGAATGAGGGACTTACGAACGGTTGCCTTTCCAAGATAAAGGATATCTCTGACCAGTCGTTTCTGCTGAAGCAGTCCGGATGTCATGAACTTCCTAGCCTGGGTCATTCCTTGTATCATTCATAACGGTGGCTGGTCATCAGGCAGTCAGGGAGGGGAAAGGCCCCAAGCTGTTTTTAAAGATTCTATGTACTCGTCAGTCTGTTGTTCTACTTTACTGTCTCTTGAAGTTTTATTGATAAAAGTTTCAAGGAGGTGGATGTGGCTCAAGTGATTGGGCTTCCGTCTACCATATGGGAGGACCTCGGTTCGATCCCCCGGGCCTCCTGGGAAAAAAACAATGGTGAGCAGGAGAGCCGGGCGCACACGGCGAACCACGCAGTAATTTGATGACGCAACAGAAAAAAGAGATGCAGGGGAGAGTCAAGGCGAGATGCACCAGAACTCAGGTACTGAGGTGGCGCAAGTTACAGGATACCTTTCTCCCACATCAGAGGCCCCTGGGATCGAGTTCCGGTGAAGCCTGGAGGAAAAAAATGAGAAGAGAAGGCAAGAAACAGATGCAGAGGATCACCCAGCGAATGGGCACAGACAGCAAGGGGGGGTGGGGGGGGCGGTAAGAAAAAGAAGTCTCAGAGAACTGTCCCTTTGGCCTTTATAAGATCCAGAATCTGAGAGCCTGAACAAGGTGAACAGGGATCTGGGGAATGTTTTGATCAATGCTATCTCCAAAATATCTCTTGAATCCACTCACTTCTCTCCTTCTTCACTGACCCCACACTGGTCCAAGCCACCATCTTCTTTCATCTGGATGACTGCAGCAGCCTCCTCACTGGTCTCCCTACTGCCACCCTTGTCCCAACCAATCCATTCGCCACTCGATAGCCAGAGGAATATTTAAAAAATCTAAATTGTGATCACGCTTGAAACCCTTTAGTAGACTTCCCATTGCTCTGAGAATGAAAATCAAACTTGGCTTCATGGCCCCCAGAGGTCATCTGGTCCTTGCCTACCTCTTCTCCAGTCTTACCTCCTGCTCACTTCACTCTGACTACACTGGCCCTCCCCACTGCAAGCTCACTGTAACCTCAATCCCAGTCTCCCCCCACATACCATTGCCAACTGTTTCCACCAATGGCCCCATCTTCAGGGGCCATTGGTCTCAGCTTAAATATCATCTCCTTAGACAGCCTTTCCATGACCACCCAACCCAATCTAAAGTAGGTCCCCAGGTTATTCATTATCATTACTTCCAGTCTATTGCCCGCAAAGGTCTTATTACAACTCCGACCGATTTTATTTATTCGCCACCTTTATTTTTCATGACTCCCTTGCTAGACCGTAAGCTCCAATAGAGCAGCAACTGTATTGATCTTGCTTATCACCATTATTAGTGGGCATTTTGTCTTTTAAAAAAATCCAGCATCTACTCACCCTTATTAACAGCGACCCAATTGCTATCAGGGTGTGCTGTCCTGAGGCAAGCATGGTAAATTCAACAATCGACTTTCCATAGATTCTTTTCTCTTCCTGCCCTACACCCAGCCAAGAGACAGGCACAGGACTTAATCTCGATGGCTCTCATGCTCTTTCTAAGAACTGACTCTCGATGGCATGGCGCATGGTCACTATAAACTGGTTGGAGTTCACTCATTCCAGTGCTGGTAAGTGGCTGACCTCTCAGGTGGTTTTTGCTACTCAGACCCTGTGTCATTGCCTGAGTTGGTCCTGACTATTCCAAGTCTGGCTATCCGGACTTCTCTTGGACTGAATGAGCTCCCTTATAGCTTTTTATGAATTTCTTTTATATTTAAAATGACCAGAATCAGTTTCTGTTATTTGGAATCAAAGATACACCTGTATATTCAGAACCTAGCACAGGACCTGACAAATGGTAGGTACTGAATTAATGTTAAAAGGAAAAACTACGCAAGTGTGTGGCTTTAAGCTGGTTACTTAATTTCTCAGAGCCTCAGTTTCTTTCCCTGTAGGTAACCGCACGTAACATCTGGGATCTCTAGTTTCTCTGGCTTGCTTGTTCCTTTATCAGCTCCATCTTTTCTATTCTCTACTCTTCTTCTCAGCTACAACAAAACAAGCCAACCCAACTCAACCCAACCCAAATTCCTCTCCTTTTCTCAGGCAGAGAAACTTAACTGCAGTATCTGAAGCTAAAATTCGAATCCTGGTTCTGCCACTTTCTAGCTGTGTGACCTTAGACAAATTACCAAATCTCTTCATGCCTCAGTTTTCTCATCTGCATGTGGGGATGGGGAAAATAATAGTACATGACCTTATATGTTGTGAGAATTAATTAATACATGTAAAGCACTTAGAATAGCACTTAGCACATAGTAGACATTCAATCAGTGTTAGTTCTTATTATTATTCTCATCTTTTTGTTGCATAAACCACTTTACTTCGGGGTAATGTTTTTCAAAGTGTGGCTTCTGAACCACCAGCATCAGAATTACCTGGACAGATTGTTAAGAGTGTGGTTGCCAAGGCTCCACTCCAGATCTAGTGAATCATATTCTCTAGGGCAGATTTAGGAAATTTACAATTTTAAGACTGTACCTCCCAAGTGAAATCTGATGCACACTCATTTTTCAAAAAAAGATATGGAGGTGCAATTTGCATACCATGAAATTCAACCATTTATAGTTCAGTGTTTTTCACCTATTCACAGAATTAGATTGTAGCCACAATCTAATTTTAGACTATCTTCATCACCCCAAGAAGAAACCCTGTACCCATTAACAGTCATTCCCCATTCCTGACTCCCCCTCACACTAGCCTCAGGCAATCACTAATGTACTTTCTGTCTCTATAGATTTTTCTATTCTGGACATTTCATATAAATGAAATCATGCAATAAGTGGTCTTTTGTGACTGGCTTCTTTCACTTAGCATGATGTTTGTTTCAAGTTTCATCCCTGTTGTAGCTTTTATCAGTATTGGTGGAAAATATTCCATTGTATGGACACACTGCATTTTGTTTTTCCACATTCGTAGACAACAAAAAGGACATTTGGGTTGGTTCCACTTTGGCTATTATGCATAATGCTGTTATGAACATTTGTGTACAAGTTTTTTTGTCTGGACATCATGCTTTCATTTCTCTTTCATTTCATATCTAATGGTGGAATTGTCAGGTCATATGGTAATATAACTGTAATTAACTTTTGAGGAACTAAAACTATTTTCTGAAGTGGCTATAGCATTTTACATTCCCACCAGCAATATATAAGGATTCCAATTCCTCCACATCTTCACCAACCCTTATTTTCTGTCTTTTTTATTATAGCTATCATAGTGGGTTTTTTGGTTTTGTTTTGTTTAAGAAGCATGGGGGATTGAAATTGGGACCTCGTCTATGCAGAGCAGGTGCTCAACCACTGAGCTACACCTGCTCTTATCCTAGTGGTTTTGAAGTGGCATCGTGGTTTTTTTTTTGTTGTTTTTTTAAAGATTAATTTTTTTATTTCTCCCCACCCCCTCGTTGTTTGCATTTGCTGTGTCTGTTTATTGTGTGCTTGCCTTCCCTTTAGGGGGAACCGAACCCAGGACCTCCCATGTGGGACGGAGGTTCCCAATCACCTGAGCCACTGGCGCTCCCAGCTTTGTTGTGTCCCTCATTGTTTTCCCTCCTTGTGTCTCTTATTGCAACATCTTTTTTTTTTTTTTTTTTTTTTAAGTGTCTAAATGTACAAATTTATTTTTTGTACCAAATTTGAAGAGCCAATTTTCAAAAAGTGATCAATAAAGACCCCCATATCTGAGACTTGTTTCACTGCATGCACATAATATATATATATATACACACACACACACACTTTTTTTTTTTTAAAGGTACTCGGGTAGGGATTGAACCCGGGACATCATATATGGGAAGCTGGCACTCAACCACTGAGCCACATCGGCTTCCCTGAGTTGTTTTTTTTTTGGTTTGCTTAGTGTTTGTTTTTGTTTTTTCAAAAGGCACTGGAAACCAAACCTGGGACCTCCCATGTGAGAGGCAGGAGCTCAAAAGCTTGAGCCACATCCGCTCCCTGCATATATATTTTTGTAATTTTTTCTTTTAAAAATTTTCAACTTTGAATTGTAGTAATATATATACAACCTAAAATTTCCCATATGCTTCCTTCCCTGGCATTTAAAGTTATGCTTTGTTTGTAAAAATAAGTTGTCAATTATTGCAACATCTTGTTGAGACAGCTCGCTGTCTTGCTTGTCCTCTTTAGGAGGAACTGGGAACTGAAGCCAGGACCTCCCATGTGGTAGGCGGAAGCTCAATTGCTTAAGCCACATCTGCTTCACTCATTGTGGTTTTGATTTGCATTTCCTCGATGACTTTCATGTGCTTATTAGCTATTTCTCTATCTTCTTTGGAGAAATGTCTATTCAAATCCTTTGCTTATTTTTAATAGGATTATTTATCTTTTTATTATTGAGTTATAAGAGTTCTTTATATATTCTTAATAAGAGCCCCAATTAGATATATGATTTGCAGATACTTTCTCCCATTCTGTGGGTGTCTTTTCATTTTCCTATTGGTGCCCCTTGAAGCACTAAAGAGTCAAATTTAGATGAAATCCAACTTAGCTATTTATTCTTTTGTTGCTTGTACTTTTGATGTTATATCTAAGAAAACATTGCCCAACCCAAGGTCATGAAGACTTAATCCTATGTTTTCTTCTAGTAATTTTATAGTTTTAGTTCTTATATTTAAGTTTATGATCCATACCGACTCATGTTTAAGAATCACTGGCTTGAGTCGTACCTTCTACCTCAAAAGGCTAATCACTGATTTTCCCCAAAGACAATCTGTAAGGATAATGTTAATGATAATACAACAGCTAACTAAGGTATATTACGCTGTTTTACATTACATTATCTTGTTCAATTTTCACTTTTCAGTTAAGGAAACTAAGGTACAGAGAGGTTAAATAACTGACTAAAAGTGAAAGTAAGGAACTGGCAGAGGTCAGGTTTGAACATGGATCTGTCTATTCCTTCATAACCCTCTATCACCCTCCTACTGGTCTGGAAAGCTATTGATATTTCTACTCTCCTCGCATCCTGTGCTCTGATCATGGTTTGTGATTTTATTTTTACTTACGTCATTCTTTGACAACTGTACCTCTTCTACTACTCTCCAACTCCATAAAGCCAGGAGGTACAATGCTGTCACCATAATATTTCCCAACAGCCATCACAGGACCTGGGGATATAGTGATCTTTTAAAAATGTACACCTGGCCACACCACTTTCTGATTTTAAATTCTCCAGTAGCCCAATGGGTTACACTTTGGATAAAACCCAAATGCCCAACCATGACCAACAGGTCCATACCTGACTGGACCCTACCTGCCCCTCTATCCACATCTTCTACACTCTCTCCCTTGGTCATTCCCACTTAGGCCATACCTTTTCCTTTCTGATCCTCAAATATACTTTGCTGTTTCTTGCTTCAGGGCCTGTTCCTCCACTTAGAGGTTCTAATTAGATTCTCAACCTTTAGGTCTCAGCTCAAATGTCACCTCTTCTCAGAGACTTTCCTGACCATCTTGTGCAGTATTACCACTGCCTTTCCAAGAGTTATTTTTGAACACAAGTTCATTTTTTTTCACAGATCTGAAATTTCCTTGTACATTTATTTACTATTAATTATTATAGCTACTATATGAGCACGTACCATAAGCATATTTCATATATAACTAATGAAGTGGTGTGCTTCTTAATGCTTATCAACCGGATTTCCAAACCCCAAAGCACTGGTTTGTAGTGTTTGCTGATTTGGGCGGGGTATAAACATTCCCAACCAGGGCAAATTTCAAGTTACCAGTCTAATGTCACTGAACACAGACTTGGGAAGGAGAAGGCAGTGGCACACCACTATGTAGTATTTCTGCTATACAGATACAGTAGTGGTAAATGACCTCAAGAGCACAAATAAACCTTAAGTATGATAAAATAATTAGGAAGGTATGAGTTTGGGGTATTTATTATCTTTATTTTTAATATAATTGGCTTAATTGTAAGTTTACATATTTTAATTTTTAATAATAACCATGGCAAAATTTGTAAGCATTTTTCAGATGAGGAAGCCCAGGAACAGAAAGGTTAAGAACTGGTTCAAGGTCACAAAGCTAATAAACCCGTCTTCTACTGCAAAAGGTATTCTCAGAACCCAACATAGTGCCTGGCGTACAGATGGTGCTCAATAAGCTTCTGTAAAATAAATAACCTCTTTAAAAACACAAAGAAAAACATTTTAACATTAAAAAATATACAAAGCGGAGCGGGTGTTAGCTCAGTGGTTCAGAGCCTCCTTCGCACGTATGAGGTCCCGGGTTCAATCCCCGGTACTTCCTTAAAAAAAAAAAAAAAGTAAAAAATATACACATAAAAGTGAAGTGAACATCTTTTAAACAAGCCCACATTCCCAGGAAGATAACTACTCTGCCTTTTCTGTCTGTTTTCAGCAGCGCTTCACCGCCGGTGCAATTTTGCAATTCACCTGCTGCGGGAGAAGGCGTCACCCAACCTTTCACTAGCAGCTTGAGTCGCCCGGCTCTCTGTCGCCCCGGGCCTTCTCGCCGCAATGCTTCCTGGGAGTGGTAGTTCTTGAGAACTGACAGGTCGTGCGGCCGAAGGGGTGCGCGCCGGACTGCGGAACTACAGAAGGTGGCGCGCAAGGCGTGAGGCTCTTCCGCCTCGCCTTTCCCTCCCCGCCTGCGCGCCCGCCCCAGCTATCATGGCGGCTCCCTTGGCCCTAGTGCTGGTGGTGGCCGTGACCGTGCGGGCGGCCTTGTTCCGCTCCAGCCTGGCCGAGTTCATTTCCGAGAGGGTGGAGGTGGTGTCCCCACTGAGCTCTTGGAAGAGAGGTGAGGCCACTGGCTCGAGTAGGCGGCCAGGCGCCCCCGTGCGCTGTCCCGGCCTCTGTGAATGAGAGGCAGGGGCAGAGACCGCGAGCGCACGGTTCTGAGGGAACCGACCTGCTCCTGGGGTCCCCAGGGAGGGCGGAAAGGCGGGGCTGCTGCTGGGAGGGTGCACGGGGCCGGAGTGTGAGGCGAGGGCCCTAAGGGCCGGGCCGCCAGAGGGGTGGGAATCTGAGGGGGCGTGTCCCAGTGAGGGTCCAGAGCCGATGGGCGTGGCTCGAGGACCGGCTGGGATTAGAGGAGGGGGTACTGTTTGGAGTGGGATGTACGGAATGGATTGGGATTTGGTGCAGGAGCGCGGGCGATGCTTTCACAAGTAGAGGGAGCTGGGGTGAGTGGACTAGGTTTGCCTAAGCGAGGAGGGTGTTTTTGAAGTGTTCGCGTGTTTGTGCTCAGACGCCTCTTAGTCTGGGGCTTGCAGTTCAATTTCTCCAACTGTTCCTTCTTATTTAAGTTCTTCAAATTCTTCATCAAACATTGTTTTGGACTAGCGCCTACAGTGAGAGAGACACCTTGGGCTGCAGGAGTCACAGGCTAGTTGGGGAGACAAACAAGTAGATACTTATAATCGTGTGTGAAAAGTGTACTTCCTGCATCCACCCAGTTCCTTCCTTAGAGTCTCTGAACCTGAATAAACTATCTCCTCTTTTTCCAGCTTCTTAAGGATGCGGGATTTGAGCTGTCTCTTGAAGAATGTAGGCTCTGGAAAGGGAGATTAGATAGAGAGGGAGTTCCAGGTAGCAGGATCAAGAAATGTTCAAGGATGTGAAACATTTGTCTAGAGTAGGGGAGTAACAGGGTGGGGGTGGGGAGTTAGGTTGGGGCCAGAGCTTGAAGGTTCTTTTTTTTAAAACAAAACAAAACAAAACACCTTTTTACTGAATACAATGTACATATAAGCATATATAATAAATGTAGAACTCAGTGGATTTTTATAAACTGAACACACCCATGTACCCAGCACCCAGATCAAGAGTCAGAATATTACCCAGCATTCCAGAAGTTCCCTTCATGTCTTGATGTTTTCCCACACGTTTTAGAATGAGGGATGGCATAATGAATGGATGTTTTATGAATAATTAGAGTTTAGATTTTAACTATAGTACTTACAATACAGGACTATGGTAAATCTTTTGTATACCGTTTCTCATTTAATCCTCACAGTAATCCTATGAGATAGATGGTGTTATTTTCCCCGTTTTACAGACGAGAAACTAAGATTTAGAGAAGTTAAACAACTTGCCCAGCTTGCCCATTTGTCAACTGGTAATAAACGTGGTGATAATTCATGTGTAAGATGAAAAATTCTTGGACTTCCTATCTTTGCATAAAGTTATTTGTTGAACTGAATTGAAGCCACTTGGTTCCTGCTTTCTTCCAGATACCAAAAGACCCATGGCAATAGTCCTCTGCTCTCATACATGCCTCTGTTAAGAGCATTTCTAACCTTACATCGTAATTATTTGTTTATATCTGTTTTCTCCACTGGCCTAAGAGCTTCTTGAAGGCCAGGGTTGTGTTTTATTCATTCCTAAATCCTTTATGCCTGGCATAGAATTAGATGCATAGCAACTGTTGGATAAATATTGAAGAAAAGGAAGGATAAGATCTGGTGACTTGCTGGATAAACAGGGTAGAGGATCCAAAGTTAAGACAATGTAATGTGGTGTTTAAGAGCACAGGGTCTGGAATCTCAGAAAGGGTATGAATTCTGGTTTTTGCCACTTACTAGCTGTGTGACCTCTAACATCTGTTTTCCTGTCTGTAAAACCTTTTTTTTTGTGTGTGTACCCCATTAAATGATATAATTCACATTGAACTTTTAGCACATTCTCTGACACTCAATAATAGAAGCCAAAATGGCTAATTCTAAGATTTTGAATTTAGATTATAGGGAGAGTGGTGGTGACTTTGGCTGAATAGGTGAGTCAGAAAGGATAGAATAATAAGTGTTTGATGTGGTGTGTACAAGGTGATAGCATGATGCTCAGATTTAGGTCTGGAGCTTGGTAATCACACATCTAGATCTGTTTAAGTCAGGATAATTATTTTTCCAATTTGAGAGGTTGCAGCATCAAAAGTATCACTTGTTTCAGAGTATACTTTAAGATGGAATATTTTTAAAGACAAGTGATAGGCAGGCATTTGAAAACACCAAAGTCTGAGCCCTTCTGGTCTCACATCACATTTTGAGTGTTTTGAGTGACCAGTTCTTTGGGTAAAGGGCCCTGGATCCAAATAAATTTTGACTGGCTATAATCATGGACTGATTTTTAAAGGGAATAAGGGAGAAATTGTATAGTTGGAGGGAATGATTGCCTTCTTCAGTTATCTGAAAGATTTTAAATTGGTATAGTCTCAATTCTCACATGTGCATATGACAGAATCCCAACTCAGCTGGCCAAATTATGATAAAAAGTGAACCTATTGACTTACGTAACTGAATAATCTAAGGATAGACCCTGGCTTCGGACCTAGCTGGGGCCAGACACTCAGTACTCTCAACAGGACTTATTCTCTGTCCATCTGGGCACTGGGTACTGTTATGGGTTGAATTGTACTCCCCCAAAAGATATGTTCAGATGCTAACTCCCTTGTCTCATGAGTGTGACCTTATTTAGAAATAGGGTCTTTAAAGATGTGATTAGTTAAGATGAAGCCAAACTGGATTAGGGTGAGCTCTAACCCAATATGATTGCTGTACTTATAAGAAGAGGAAAATTTGATCACCAACACAGACATGAGGGGAGAAGGCTGTGTGATAACTGAGGCAGAGGTTGAAGTGCTGCAAGTCAAGGAATGCTGAGGATGGCGACAAACCATCAGAAGCTAGGAAGAGGCAAGGAAGTTTTCTCCCCTACAGGTTTCAGAGGAAGCATGACCCTACTGACACCTTGGTTTTGGATTTCTAGCCTCCAGAACAGTGCGACAATAAATTTCTGTTGTTTTAAGTGGTGTGCCTCATTTGCATTTCTTTAATGACTAATGATGTTGAGCAAGTTTTCATGTACTGATTGGCCATTTGAATATCATCTTTGGAGAAATGTCTGTTCATAACTTGGCCCATTTTAAAAATTGGATTATTGATTATTTTGTTGTTGAGTTTTAGAAATTCTTTATATATTCCGGATATAAAACCTTTTTTAGATATATGGTTTCCAAATATTTTCTCCCATTCTGTAGGCTGTCTTTTTTTTTTTTTTTCAAAGATTTTATTTTTATTTATTTATTCATTTATCCCCCCCTTGCTGCTTGTGCTCGCTGGGACAGCTAACCACGCCGTGCGGGCGGGCTTGCCTTCACCAGGAGGCCCCGGGAACCGAACCCGGGGCCTCCCATATGGTAAGCGGGAGCCCTACTGATTGAGCCACAGCCGCTTCCCTGTAGGCTGTCTTTTCACTTTCTTAAATATGTTCTTTGATACACAAAAGTTTTTCATTTTGATCAAGTACCTTTTATCTGTTTTAGTTTCCTAAGCTGCTTATACTATGAAATGGGTTGGCTTTAAGCAATGGGAATTTATTAACTCACAGTGTGAGGCCATTAGAATAGTCCAAATCAAGGCATCATCAAGGCAATCCTTTCTTCCCAAAGACTAGCTGCCGACGATCCTTGGCTCCTCTGCCACATGGCAAGGCACATGGCGGTATCTGCTGGTCACTCCCTTCTCTTCCAGGTTTCATTGCTTTCAGCTCCTTGCTTCCATGTTTTCTCTCTCTCTCTTGCTCTCGCTTTCGCTCTCACTCTCTCTGTATTCATGCAGTTTATGGAGGACTCTGGTAAGATGATTAAGACCCATCCTGAATGAGGCAGGTCACATCTTAACTGAAGTAGCCTCCTCAAAATGTCCTACTTACAATGGGTCCACACCCACAGAAATGGATAAACTTTAAGAACATGTCTTTCTAGGGAACATACAACTTCAAACCATCACAATCTGTTTTTTCTTTTATTGCTTGTGCTTTTGGTGGAAAATCTAAAACTCCATTGCCTGCTCCAAGGTCCTGAAGATAGTTGCCTATGTTTTCTTGTAAGAGTTTTATATTATTAATTATTTTATTTAGGTCATTGATCTACTTTGAATTAAAAAATAATTTTTTTAGGAGGTGCTGGGGATTGAACCCAGGACCTTGTACGTGCCAAGCAGGTGCTCAACCACTGAGCTACACCCACTTCGATTGAATTAATTTTTGTATATGGTGAGAGAGAGGGGTCTCCAATCATTCTCTTGCATGTGGATTTCTGGTTGTCCCATCACCATGCATTGAAGAGACTAATCTTTCCCCATTGAATGGACTTGGCATCCTTGTTGAGAATCAACTGGCCTTAGATGTGTGGATTTAATGCTGGATCTCTTACTTACATTCCATTGGTCTATATGCCTATCCTTATGCCAGTACCACTCTATTTTTATTACTATAACTTTGAAGTAAGTTTTGAAATCAGGAAGTATGTGTCCTCTAACTTTGTTCTTCAAGATTATTTCGGCTATTTAGGGCCCATGTGAATTTGAGGATCAGATTTTTGATTTCTGCAAAAAAGCCTGCTGGGATTTTGATAGGGCTTGCATTGAACTTGTAGATTACTTTAGGCGGTAGTGATATCTTAATATTGTCTTTTTAAGTGTTTTTTGTCATGAAAGGATGTTGGATTTTGTCAAATGAGTTTTCTGCGTCAATTGAGATGATCATATGTTGTTTTTTTTCCTTTTTCTATTAATGTGGTATATTACATTGAGTTTTGTTTTTGTTGAACCAGCTTTGCATTCTGGAATAAGTCCCACTTGGTCATGGTTGTATAATCCTTTTAGTTTAATGTTAGATTTGGTCTGTCAGCATTTTGTGGAATTTTGCATCTATAATCATAAGGGTCTGCAATTTTCTGTCCTTGTGCTATCTTCATCTGGCTTCATCAGCCTTTGGTATCAGATTAATGCTGCCCTTATAGAATGAGTTGGAAAGTATTCCCTTCTCTTCAGCTTTTTGGAACCGTTTGAGAAAGACTGGTGGTTAATCTTCTTTACATGTTTGGTAGAGTTCAGCAGTGAAACCACCAGTCTTGGATTTTTCTTTGTTGGGAGGTTTCTCTTTACTTGTTGTAGGTCTGTTGAGATTTTCCATTTCTTTCTGTGTCAGATTAATTTGTATGTTTCTGAGAATTTGGCCATTTCATCTAGTATTCTAATTTGTTGGCATAGTACCCTTTTTTTTTTTTTTAAGCCTTTTTCCCTGCAGTTAAAAATATGGAACGCTTCACGAATTTGCGTATAGTACCCTTTTATAATCCATTTTTTTTCTGTAAGATCAGCAGCAATGTTCCCACCTTCATTCCTGATTTTACTTATGTGTGTCCTCTCTTTTTCTGTGTCAGCCTGGCTATAGGTTTGTCGATTTTATTGATCTTTTCAAAAAACCAACATTGGGCTTTGTTGATCCTCTCTTGTTTTTTCATATTTCATTTCTCTCTGCTCTAATCTTCACTATTTTCTTCTTTCTACTAATTTTAGATTTAGTTTGCTCTTTTTGTTCTAGTTTCTTTAGCTGTGAAATTAGGTTGTTTTTTTGTAATCTTCTTTTTCAATGTAAGCATTTAAAGCTAAAATTTCCCTCAGCACTATCTTCGCACGATCCCGTAAGTTTTTCTTTGTTTTTTTTTTGTTTTTGAGGTACTGGGGCTGGCTCCCCTGGGTTGGTTTTTTAGGTTGTTTGCTTGTTGTTTGTCTTTGTTTTAGGAGGCACTGGGACTCGAACCGAGGACTTCCCATGTGGGAAGCAGGAACTCAACTGCTTGAGCCACATCTGCTACCCTGTAAATTTTGATATGTTGTGTTTTCATTCATCTCAAGAATGAAATTTCCTAAATTCTCCTGTGATGTCTTCTTTGACCCATTGGTTGTTTAATAGCTTGTGGTTTAATTTCCACATATTTGTAAATTTTCCTTTCTTCTTCTCTCTCTCTCTCTTTTTTCCTTTTCTTTTTTTTTTTTTTTTTTTTTTTTTTTGAGGTACTGGGGGCCAGGGATTGAACCTGGGACCTCATATGTGGGAAGCTGGCACTCAACCACTGAGCCACATTGGCTCCCCTGAGTTGGTGTTTTGTTTGTTTTTGCTTGTTGCTTGTTTTTGTTTTTTCAGGAGGCACTGGGAATGGAATTCAGGACCTCCTGTGTGGGAGGTGGGTGCTCAACTTCTTGAGCCACATCTGCTCTCCTTTCTTTCTCTTATTGATTTTCTTTTTTGGACAAGGTATAGGTTTATAGAAAAATCTTGCAGAAAATACAGGTTTTCCATATAATCCCCACTATTATTAATATCTTACACTAGTGTAGTATATTTGTTACAATTAATGAAAGAATATTATAATTGTACTTATTAACTATAGTCCATGGTTGTTTTAGTTTGCAAAGGGCTGCCGATGCAAATACCAGAAATGGGTTGGCTTATATAATGGAATTTTATTAGGAGAAAATTGTGCAGTTCTGAGGTCATGAAATACCCAAATCAAGGCATCATCAGAGATGCTTTCTCACCAAAGGTTGGCTACCGATGAGCCTGGTGTCCTGCCACATGGCAAAGCAAGATGGAGGGTCTGCTGGTCTCGCTTTGCTTTCTCCTCGAGCTCAACTGTGGGCGATCAGGCGTATGGCTTGTCTCTTCAGCCTTGAACTGCTCTGTGGGCCCAGCCTCTTGGGGGCTTCGTTGCTTAAGCTTTGGCTGCTAGCAGCCCTTGAGTCCTCTCACACATGGCAGGGTCAAAACTGGTGGTGCTCCCTTTCTCTCTGTCTCTCTCTCTGTGTTCTCAGTTTATATAAGACCCAGCAAGAGGGTAGAGACCCACCCTGAGTAACAGGTCACTGACATAGTCCAATCAAAAGCGATCTAATCAAGTGATATAATCAAGATCCCTTAACTGAGTCTAATGCAATCAAAGGGTCTTTTAACTGAATCAAACCAAGAGGCCCCCCACACAATAGATTCCCATGCAAAGGAATGGATTAGCTTAAGAACATAATTTTCTGGGGTCCACAAAAGACTCAAACCCAGAACATTGGTATATATTAGGGTTTACTGTTTGTACAGTCCTATGGATAATTTTAAATTTTTTATTCTAGTAACATATATGTATATATATAACCTATAATTTTCCCTTTTAACCACATTCAAATATATAATTCAATGCTGTTACATTCACAGTGTTGTGCTACCATCACCACCATCCATTAACAAAACTTTTCTATTACCCCAAATAGAAACTCTGCATGATTTAAGCATTAACTGCCTCTTCCCTACCCCACCTTGTGTTTGTTGTTATCTGAGAAGAAAACATTATATGATTTCAGTATTTTTAAATTTATTAAGATTTGATATATAATCTAACTTATGGTCTATCCTGGAAAATGTTTCATGTGCACTTGAGAAGAATATGTATTCTGCTATTGTTGGGAGGAGTGTTTTATAGATATTCATCAATTCTAATTGGTTAATAGTGTTGTTTAAGTCCCCCTTTTCCTTATTATTTTCAGCCTAGATGTTCTATCCATTATTGAAAGTGGTGTATTGGAGTCACAACTATTATTGTAGAAGTATCTATTCCTCCTTTCCATTCTGTCCATTTTTGCTTCCCATATTTTGGGGCTTTCTTGTGAAGTACGTATATGTTTATAATCATTTCTTTTTGCTGGATTGAACATTTTATCAATGTATAATATTGTTATTTATGTCTTGTAATCTTTCTTGACTTAAAGTCTGTTTTGTCTGATAATTATATAGCCACTCTGGCTCTCGTTTGATTACTGCTTACCTGGAATATCTTTTTCTATCCTTTAACTTTCAACTTCTTTGTTTACTTGTATCTAAAGTGAGTCTCCTATAGACACCATATAGATGGATCATGCTTTTTTATCCAATCTGCCAATTGCTGCCTTTTATTAGAGGAGTTTAATGCTTTGACATTTAAGGTAATAAGAGAAGAAAGGATTGACTTCTGCCATTTAGTTGTTTGCCGTATGTCTTGCATGCCGCTTTTCGTTCTTCAGTTACTCCATTACTGCCTTTTATTGTGAATAGTTTTTTTTTTTTTTTGTAGTGTACCATTTTGATTCCCTTCTTTCCTTTTCCCTGTATTTTTTAGCTGTTTTCTTAGTGGTTACCCTTGTAATTCCATTAACATCTTAAACTAAAAACAGCTTAGTTCAACTACTACCAAATATATCTTTATACTTTGTATGCTGATTAACATAGATTTATAATACTATTTTGGGAAACAGATGTGGCTCAAGCTATTGGGCTCCCGTCTACCATATAAGAGGTCCAGGGTTCAATTCCCCGGGCCTCCTGGTGAAAGGCAAAGCTGGCCTGCTCAATGAGCTGGCCTGAGTAGAGAGCTGGCCCACGTGGAATGCTGGCCCATGCAGGAGTGCTGGTCCACGCAGAGTGCTGGCCCGTGCAGGAGTGCTGGCCTGCACAGGAATGCTGGCCCGCATGGAGAGCTGGCGCAGCAAGATGACACAGCAAAAGAAACACAGAGGAGGGTCAATAAGAGACGCAGCAAACCAGGGAGCTGAGGTGGTGCAAGAGATTGAGCACCTCCCTCCCACTCCGGAAGATCCCATGATGGGTTCTGCCTAAAGAGAAGACAAGCAGACACAGAAGAACATACAGCGAGTGCGCAAACAATGGCGGGAGGGGGAGGGGAGATAAATAAATAAATAAATAAATCTTTTTAAGAAATACTATTTTATACATTTTTCTCTTAAGTCGTAATTGGGGCGGGGGGGGGGGGGGGGCGGGGGAAGCAGTTACAAACCGAAAACCAAAAGTACAATCATACAGGATTTTATATTTACCTATGTAGCTACCTTTACCAGTATTCTTTATTTCCTCTTATGGCTTCAAATTACACTCTAATGTCCTTTTATTTCAGTCTTAAAGACTCCTTTTAGCATTTTTTTGGGCAGGTCTTTTGTCAATTAACTCTTTCAGCTTTTGTTTTGTTTTTATGTAAATGTATTAATTATTCCATTTTTGAGCCTCAATCGTCCCCCAGTTATTCCATTTTTAAAAGATAATTTTGCTGGGTATAGAATTCTTGGTTGACAGTTTTTTTTCTTAAAGGACTTTTAAAATGCTATCTGACTGTCTTCTGTCCTCTATGGTTTCTGATGAGATATCTATTGTTAATGTTTTTTTTGGATACCTTGTATGTGACAAGTCTCTTTTCTCTTGCTGCTTTCAAAGTCCTCTCTTTGTCTTTGGATTTTGACAGTTTTGCTGTAATTTGTCTTCTCAGTGTATTGTATTGGGGGGTACATTATATTAAAACGTCTTATTACTGCTAATGTTCGCTATTATCCCTTGATTAAGGTGTTGTCTGCCAGGTTCCCCTACTATAAAGTTGCTATTTTCCCTTTGCAATTAAAAAACATTCTGTGGGATATAATTGGGGATCTACAAATTTATTGTTTTGCCTTAAGCTTTTGCCCTTTTACCTTTACAGGTTGATCTTGCCTGCAGCAATTTTTACTGTTCTGTTCAGTGATTTTTTTATTTCCATGATTCCTTTTTCATTATTAATTGCTATTCTTCTGTAAGGAAGAGTTGTTTCTTTTCCCCCATTTATTTATTTAGCTATCCAATCACTTGTTTATATCAGGATGGACTGATGGATATTTATTTTATTCTTTGGATTATAATCCAATACTACATTTATTTTGTTGCTCAAATTGTTCTAGTCTTAGCCATTGGAACCCCTTTCAGGTGGATTCCATTGTCCTTTTGACATATCTACCCCCAATACCTTTATTATTATTTATTTATTTAGGATTTTGTTACTTTCTGGAATCACAAGATACTCCAGGCTTATCTGTATTTTCCTTGACCCAGTATGGAATCAACCACTTCTCCAAGGAGCTCTGGTTCCTTTTATTTATTTATTTTGCAATATGTATGTATGTATGTATGTATGTATGTATGTATGTATGTATGTGTGTATTTGGAGGTATCAGGGATTGAACCCAGGACCTTTTACATGGAAAGCAGGCACTTAATCACTGAGCTACACCCACTCCCCTGTTGCCTTTTTTTGGAGAATGATATTTAGAAACTAAGATCTGGGTGCTAGGTATGCTCATTGCTATGGGGTGACACTGCTTCTTAGAGCCTCTCATTGGACAGAGCTAGAAATGTAAGAACACTACTGCTTTTGGATAAGCCAAATGCATGCCCATCTTCATATGGGGAACTCAAAGACAAGGTGCCTCTTAGATGATATGTTTTTTTTATCACCCTTAATAAAAGTACATCAAGGTAACTAAATAAGGATTCTTGCTATGTGGGATTATTCTTTTTTAAACAGCCTTATTGAGATATTCACTTATACAATTTATGTATTTAAAGTGTACAATTCAGTGTTTTTTAGTATAGTCACAGATATTTGCAACCATCATCAGTCAAATTTAGAACATTTTCATTACCTCAAAAAAGAAATCCTGTTCTTTTTAACTATCACCTCCCTAATCTCCCCACTTTCCTTCCCCTAGCCCTAAGCAACCACTAATCTGCTTTCTGTCTCTATAGATTTCCCTATTGTAGACTTTCATATGAATGGAATCATATAGCATGGACTTTTGTGACTGGATTCTTTTCACCTAGAAAATGTTTTCCATGTTTCAGAGAATATACTATGAAAGTCACTGATGTACATTATCAAGCAAAAGCTTATCTTAGAGAAATTACATTTTAGACTATTGCCTGTAAGCTGTGCAGTCTATGGGTTCCTATAGCTACTTAATCAGAAATCTTCCTTTGGATTTAACCAGACTAGTGGCGGGCAGTGTTCCTGGACAGCATCCTACTGGTCCCCTGTAGAGTTGCTTTTACTGCTCTGTGGTAGGGTGCATTGGCTTAGGTTGAGAGATGCCTTGTGAAATGGCCCTTTGCATCATCTCCCTAAGTTTACCATAAAGCTGATAATGAAGTTCTTAATAGTTGTGTTACACAGCAACCTCTTTATGAGGCTCCTTGAGGGAAGTTTCTTTCTGGCCCTAATATAAGTACCAGTTAGAGTTGTCTTGAGCAATGGGCTTTGTTTTATTTTATGGCTACCATAAATTGTGTAACTGATTAGGTTTCCATCTTTATGATGGGTCTATAAAGTATAAAGCCATACTTATGGCCCAGACATTATAAATGTATAACTTTTCTTGTAACCTTAGTAACTTTGTTTTGTTTTATTTTTTATATTTGAACAGGTGAGTCAATCAGGAGGTTCAAAAATCATAAGGTACCAAAGGCTATGTGATTAAAAGGCACCCTTCTACCACATTTTTTAGGGGAGTTTTATTAAGATATATACACATACCATACAATCTATCCAAAGTGTACATTAAGTGGCTTTTAATATAATCACAGTGTCGTGTATTCATCACCACAATTTTAGAACAATTTCATTATTCCAAAAAGAAAAACTCCATACCCCTTAGCAGCACCTCTCAAAAAAAAAAAAAAGAACATTATATTAAGTGAAAGAAACCAGACACAAAGTACTACATATTGTATGATTTCATTTTTTAAAATGTAAATATAAAAATTTATAAAATTTATAAAGATTAAATTAGATTAGTGGCTATGTAGGGTTGGGGAAGGATAAAGGGATTGGGAGGTGTCTTATCTTTTTCTTATAACCATGTAGTTCATTCCCTGGAAGCAACCATTGTTATCAGTTTCTTATGTATTTTGAGATATTTCATGAATTTACAAGCAAATGCATTTTCTAAGTTTTTGTGGCTCTGTTTTAAGTTTTTCCTTATCCTTTCTCATTTCTTTTAAAACTAGTTTTCCTATTTCTTTCTTTTTTTTGCAGTAAAATATATACAACATAATATTTACCATTTTAATCACTTTCAAGCATACAATTCAGTGGCATTAATTTCATTTGCACAATGTTATGCTACCATCACCACCATCTGTTATCAAAACTCTTCCATCTCCCCAAAAAGACACTCTGTGCCCATTAAGCATTGACTTCCCATTCCCCCTTCCCACTGCCCCTTGTAACCTGTAATCTACTTTTTGTCTCTATGATTTTGCATAGTCAAATTATTTCATATATGAGATCATGCAATGTCTGTCCTGTGTCTGACTTATGTCACTCAACATGATGTATTCAGCGTTCATCCATGTTGTAGCATGTATCAGAATTTCATTTCTTTTAATGCCTGAACAGTATTCCATTATATGTATGTACCACCTTTTGTTTATCCTTTCATCTCTTGATGGATGTGTGGATTGCTTCCACCTTTTGGCTGTTGTGAGTAATGCACTCACATTGTGCACCAATATACCGCAAACATTGGTGTACAAATATCTGAGTCTCAGTTTTAACACTTTTGGGTATGTACCTGGAAGTGGGATTTCTGCGTCATGGTAATTCTGTGTTTAACTTTCTGAGGAACTGCCAAACTGTTTTCTACAGTGGCTGTACCGTTTTACATTCCCTCCAACAACGTACAGGGGTGCCTATTTCTCCACATCCTTGTCAACACTTTTTATTTTCCATTTTAAAAATAATAGCCATCTTAGTGGGTGTGAAGTGTTATTTCATGGTGGTTTTGATTTGCATTTCCCTAAGGACTCGTGATGTTAAACATCTTTTCACATACTTATTGGCCATTTGTATATCTTCTTTGGAGAAATTTTTATTCAAGTCCTTTGCCCATTTAAAAAAAATATATATATATTTTTTGTTAGAGAAGTTGTGAGCTTACAAAACAATCAGACATAACATGTAGAATTCCCATACATCACCCCTCCACCAACACCTGGTATTGTTCTGGAACATTTGTTACAGATTTTGAAAGGACATCTCAAAATATTACTACTAACTATGGTCCATAGCTTACATGTGGTATATTTTTTCCATATACCCCTCTATTATTAACACCAGGTATGAGTATTGTACATTTGTTATAGTTCATGAGAGAACACTATTATATTTGTACTGTTAACCACAGTCCGTCATCCACCACATGGATCACTGTTATACAGTCCCATGCCTTGTACAATCCATCCCAAGTGTTAAATGACTTTTCTGCATCAGTCGGATGATCATGTGAGTTTTCTTCTTTGATTTATTAATATGGTATATTACCCTGGTTGATTTTCTAGTGTTGATCCACCCTTGCATGCCTGGTATAAAACCCACTTGATCATGATGAATAAGTCTTTTAAAGTGTTGTTGATTCTATTAGTGAATATTTTGTTAAGGATTTTTGCATCCTTATTCACTTAGGGAAATAGGTTTGTAATTTTCTTTTTTCCATAATACCTTTACTTGGCTTTGGCATTAGGGTGATATTTGCTTCATAGAATGAGTTTGGTAGCGTTCCTTCTTGTTCAAACTGGAAGAGTTTGAGTAAGATTGGTATTAAATCTTCTTTGTCTGCTTGGTAGAATTCACCTGTGAAGCATTCTGGTCCTGGATTTTTCATTTTGGAGAATTTTCTGATGGCTGTTTCAATCTTTTTACCTGTGATTGGTTTGTTGAGGTCTTCTCTTTCTTGTGGGGTCAGTGTAGGTTGATCTTATGTTCCTAGGAATTTTTCCATTTCATCTACATTGTCTAGTTTGTTGTTTTTGCCCCCCCCCCCCTTTTTAATTGGCTTATCTTTTTGTTGTTGAATTGTAGGGGTTCTTTATATATTCTGGATATTAAACCATTATCAGATATTTAGTTTATAAATACTTTAGGTTTTCTTTTCACTTTCTTGATAATGTCCTTTGATGTACAAGTTTTTAATTTTGATGAAGTCTAGTTTATCTTTTTCTTTTGTTGCTTATGCTTTTGGTGTAAAGTCTAATTATCTGTCACCTAGTATAATGTCTTAAAGATATTTCCCTGTGTTTTCTTCTAAGAGTTTGGTAGTTTTAATTCTTACATTTAGGTTGGTCTATTTTGAGTTAATTTTTTTTATATGATGTGAGGTAGGGGTCCACTTTCATTCTTTTGCATGTGGATATCCAATTTTCCCAGCACCATTTGTTGAAGAAACTATTCTTTCACTGTTGAGTGGACTTGGCACTACTGTAAAAAAATCAATCAGCCATAGATTTTTTGGTTTATTTCTGAACTCTCAATTCAATTACATTGGTCTATACAGCGATGCTTGTGCTAGCATCACATTGTTTTTATTACTGTAGCTTTGTAATATTTTTTGAAACTGTGAAACATCTTCCAGCTTTGTTTTATTTTCTTCAAGATTGTTTTGGCTATTCGGGGCCCCTCCTGTTCGTTCTAATAATTATAAAAAATTACAGACTCATTGCTAAAGATTCAGAAAATACAGAAAAGATCAAAGAAACTAAAAGTCTCCTGTAATCTTATCTTCCAGAGATGGCCACTGTTAACATTTTTGTCTTTATTTTTCCAGGCATTTTTCATTGAAAACATATTCATTTTCTTTCTTGCAAATAAGTGAATGATTATAAACATTTAAAATAAAAATTTGATCATATTTTACATGTTGTTTTGTGACCTACTTTTCCATTTAAGAATGTTTCATGGACATCTTTCCTTCAGTAAATATAGATCTGTAGCATAATATTTTATTTTATATTATTTTGAAATAACTTTAGATTTTCAAGAAAATTGCAAAAATAGTACATAAAGTCCCTGTTTACGCTTTACTCAGCTGCTCCTAAACTCAACATCTTATATAACCATAGCACAATCATCTAAACCAGGAAATTAACATTTTCATGATACTATTAACTAATCTACAGGTCTTAGTAGAATTTTGCCATTTGTCCCACTAATGCCCTTTTTTTGTTCCAAGATCCAATCCGTGATCCCACATTGCTGATAGTTGTCATGTTTCCTTTGTCTCTTCTAACCTGGGACAGTTTCTCAGACTTTCTTGTCTTTCATTACCTTGATATTTTTAAAGAATACTTACTGGCCAGTAATTTCATAGAACTTTCTCAGTTTGGGTTTGTCTGATGTTTTCTAATGATTATATTGAGGTTATACGTTTTTGGCAAGCATTTTTGGCACAAGTACCACAGAAGTGTTTTTATACATCACATCAGGAGGTATTTGATGTTGATATGTTACCTGGTAGGGATATTACTGGCGATGTGAACTTTGATCATGTGGTGAAGGTAGTGAATGCCAGGTTTATCCACTGTAAAATGTCATTTTTCCCTTTCCAAATAGTCTCTCTCATCATATTTTTACCTATTAATTTTAGCATCCATCGATGATACTTGTCTTTCACAATTATTCCTGTGGTGTCTGCTAAACAGTGACTTTCTATTTCCATCTTTTCTTCTATATTTATTACTTAGAATTCTTCTGTAAGGAAGAACTGTCCTTTCTCTCCCACTATTTCTTTGTTCAATTATTTGTATCATGGTATAATTTTAGCTATAAAATATTCTATTGTGTGTGTGCATGTGTATGTATGTATATGTGTGTATATATGCATTATAATTTATTTAAATAAGTCTCTATTAATGGACACTAATTTGTATCATAAACACTGTAATGAATATACCTCTTTGGGCACTTGTCCACTTATGTTCCTAGGATAAATGACCCTAAGAAAAATCATTTCTGTGTCAAAAGGTGTATACTTATAAAGTACGTCTTGCCCTCTAGAAAGGTTATTACAAATGTCACTCAACCAAGCAGCATGTAAAGAGTGAATGCCCATTTCCCCACACTATGGACAACATTTCACACCAGCTTCTAATTTCTTCTCTTATTTTGTTTTGGAATGGGGCAGAATGTACATAAATAAATAACTTTTTAGAGTTGGTGGAAGTTACAAGGAGGTATTATAATTTAACATGAAACTTTCCCATAATGAGCACTGCCCCACAATGGAAAGGGATCTGCTATATGGAAGAGAATTCCCCATCACTGGAAATGTTCAAATCAAAAATTAAAGCTACTTGTTGGAGATGATGTAGAAGGGATCAGAAAAAACCCTGAGGCCCTTCTTGGTCCTGGAAATGTGTAATACTTTGGTTTATGGCCATCTGCATATATCTCCAAAATTTGAACTTGGATTTCTTATTTTTCAGTGGTTGAAGGCCTCTCACTGCTGGACTTGGGAGTGTCTCCATATTCTGGAGCAGTATTTCATGAAGTAAGTGTTCTTGTTTTTCTTTTCTGTGTTCTAAAAGTAGTTTATAGTCAACAAAGCCTAAACTTTTGTTTAGTGCAAACATTTAAAAAGATCTATTTTTGAAAGCCTTATTTAGAAACAGCCCTTTTTTTTAGATGTCCTTTGAATAAGAAGGAAGTTTCACAATTGCAATGGAAGTGATCCAGACTAAAATTGTAATTTTGGTAAGGAGATGAGAAGTTACTTTTTTTTTTTTCTTTTAGGAGGTACTGGGGATTGAACCTGGGACCTTGTATATGGGAAGCAGGTGCTCAATCACTGAGCTACACCTGCTCCCTAGAAGTTACCGTTTTTAATGGTGAATAAATTGTGAACAGTCTGCAATCCACAAAGAGTTTATTTGCTAATATGGTTCTTCGGAACTTTTATTTTTCATCTATCAATATCAAGTTTTAATATTTTAGTAAACATCCTTCCATAGGTTTTTTTTTGTGTGTGTGTGCTACCCTTTTTTTTTTTTTTTTTGGTTAAAGAGGCTGTGAGTTTACAGAAAAATCATGCATAAAATACAGGGTTAAAAAAAAAAAATAGAGGGTTTCCATGCATAAAATACAGGGTTCTATAAGCATATATTTTTTTAAAAATGAGATTATACAACACACTGTTTTGCAATCTGCTTTCTTTTTGTTACTTAACAATGTCTCAGATATCTGTACATATATATTAACAGAGATAGCCTTTTTTTTTTTTAGGAGGTACCTGGGATTGAACCCAGGACCTCATACATGTGAAGCAGGTGTTCAACCACTGAGCTACATCTGCTCCACAAGCATTTGGTTTTTTAAAAGCATTAAAAATTTTTTTTTGCTTTATTAGATAAGTTGTGCGTTTACAAAATAACCATCCATAAAATACAGGGTTCCCATATACCACCCCACCACCAACACCTTGCATTGGTGTGGAACATTTGTTATATTGATGATAGCATGTTTTTATAATTATACTATTAATAAAAGTCCATGGTTTAACTTAGAATTTCACTGTCTGTGTAGTATAGTTCCATGGATTTTTGTATATATATATATGTATATTTATTAGAGAAGTTGTGAACTTATAAAACAATCATGCATAATGTGCTGAATTCCCATACAATACCCCTCCACCAACACATTACATTGTTGTGGAACATTTGTTACAGATTATGAGAGAATATTATCAGACTATTACCACTATGGTCTGTAGCATACATTTGGTATATTTTGTCCCTGTCCTCCTATTATTAACACAGTACCTTCTTTGACATTGATTCAAGAATATTACTGTTAACTATAGTCCATAAGTTACATTAATTGTACTTTTCCCACATATCTCTATATTCTTACCACCTTGTAATAGTGACGTACATTTGTTCTAGTTCATAGAAGAACATTCTTGTATTTGTACTATTAACCACAATCCTCATCCACCTCTGGGTTCACTATGTTATTCAGTCCCTAGATTATTCTCTAGCTTTCTTTGAATTGACATTTATATCCCTAGACTACCCCTTTCAGCCACAATCCTATTTATAAACCATGTTAGTTCTACTCACTGTAATGTGTTACCATCAACTCTATCCATTTCCATTCTTTTACAGTCAAGCTATTGAAAATTCCACATACATTAAGCATCAGTATTCCTTATCGGCCCTCATCCTATCTCCTAGTAACCTATACTCTAGGATTTAACTCTGTGTGTTTATTCTTCGTATTTAGTTCGTATTAGTGAGACCATACGATATTTTGCCTTTTGTGTCTGGCTTATTTCACTCAGCATAATGTCTCCAGGGTTCATCCATGTTATCATATGTATCCCAATTGTATTTCTTATTAGAGCAGCATAGTATTCCATCATATATATACCATATATTTTTTTAAAAAATTATTTATTTATTCCCCGCCCCTTACCCCTGTTATTTTGCACTCACTGTCTGCTCTTATGTCCATTTGTTGTGTTTTCTTCTGTGTCTGCTTGTCTTCTCTTTAGGAGGCACCAGGGACCAATCCTGGGACCTTCTGGAGTGGGAGAGAGGCACTCAATCTCTTGCGCCACCTCTGCTCCCTGGTCTGCTGCATCTCTTGTTGTCTCTTGTTGTCTCTCCTCTGTGTGTCTTTTTGTTGTGTCATCTTGCTGTGCCAGCTCTCCGTGCGGTCCAGCACTCTTGTGGGGGCCGCATTCCTGTGCGGGCCAGCACACCACGTGGGCCAGCTCTCTGTTCAGGCCAGCTTGCCTTCAACAGGAGGCCCCAGGAATCGAACCTTGGATCTCCTATTTGGTAGACGGGAGCCCAGTCGCTTGAGCCACATCCGCTTCCCCACATTTTGTTTATCCATTAATCGGTTGATGGTTATTTGGGTTGTTTCCATCTTTTGGCAATTTTTTATAACTCTGCAATGAACATTAATGTGCCAATGTCTGTTCATGTCACTGTTTTCATTTCTTCTGGATATATTCCTAGTAGAGGGCTTGCCGGATCATATGGCAGTTCTATATTTAGCTTCCTGAGGAACTGCCAAACTGTCTTCCACAGAGGCTGCACCATTCTATATTCCCACCAACAGTGAAGGAGTGTTCCTATTTCTCTACATCCTCTCCAGTACTTATTGTTTTCTGATTTTTTAATAATGGCCAGTCTATAAGGTGTGAAATGATATCTCATTGTAGTTTTGATTTGCCTAATAGCTAGTGATATTGAATATTTTTTCATGTGCTTTTTCACCATTTGTATTTCTTTTATGAATAAATGTCTATTTAAACCTTTTGCATATTTTAAAATTGTATTTCTTACTTTTTTATTGTTGAGCTTTAGAACATAATTTCCCATGAAAACCCTTGACAGCAGTTTTGCTTTCTTAGAAAGCCCCCCAAAACCTATTTAACCCATACAATTAGTTCTTAAGAATAGTAAAAACACTAAGTTAGGTTATCATCATCTCTTTTTTTTTTTTTTTTTTTTTTTAAAGATTTTATTTATTTATTCATTTATCCCCCCCCTTGCTGCTTGTGCTCGCTGGGTCAGCTAACCACACCGTGCGGGTGGGCTTGCCTTCACCAGGAGGCCCCGGGAACCGAACCCGGGGCCTCCCATATGGTAAACGGGAGCCCCACTGATTGAGCCACAGCCGCTTCCCTATCATCATCTCTTGTTTGGAGTATTGCAACAGTTTCCTGATAAGTCTTTCTGTATTCAATCTTGCTCATTTACTCCTTTTTTTTTTTTTTTAAACACCCCCCCTTTTTTTACCCCCCCCCCATTTACTCTTTATTCTGCAGTTAGAATCATCTTTCTAAAATATAAATCTGATTTTTGTCACTGCTTTGCTCTTATGATAAAATCCAAACACCTTAGAGGGGTGTACAAAGAATGCGCTGTGGACTGTGCTTGCCATATCAACCACAGTTCTTTCCACTCTCAGTTTCCATTCTAATTGGCCATGTCATTCTGAAGTAGAAGTCTTCCAATTTGACAATTTTCCTCCTAATTTTTAGTTATCTCCCTCATACCTACTTCAAGAAAAACTTTTTGTTTGTTTGTTTTTTTCACTTGACTGCTATCTTAACCATTCACCTTAGTTGTCATAGAAATAACTGTTTTTTGCATCAGCTGCTGTGAAGAGATGTGTGTGGGCATACCAAAGAGTAGCTGACTAGCCATGAGGGCTTGGTGTGCTGTGAGCCTTGGTCAGTATGCTATCTAGACAGAATAGGAACCCCCTGAGAGAGTGCTGATAGACTCTCATTATGCTTAGAGTCTCTATTACATATGGGTCTTTGCTCATGTTATTACGTCCTCATGGAAGACTATTCTTCCCACTTTCTGTGGTTTCTACTGTGCAGATCTTAGCTCAGATTTTACCTCCTCCAGGAAGCTATTCTTCATTGCCTTAGGTTTGGTTAGCTGTTCCTCCTGTATCTTCCAAAGCAGCTTGGGCTTATCCCTTTCATGGCTTATATCATACTCTTGAAATTTCCTCAGTAGTTGTTTCACTCATTTTGCTACACTCTTCTCAAGGGTAGGTACTTGCTAGAACCTGGTGCCTACCTCTATATCTGGCCTATGTATTCCAATCATTTCTTTCCTTCCTTTAGTAAAGATGTGTTAAGTACATACCAAATGTTAGCTACTATGCTAGGTTCTATAATATAAAACAGGACACAGTTCCTGTCTTCCTGGTGCTTATATTTCAGTGAGAAAGACAGACTATAAGCTAGTTTAAAAAAAAAGAAAAAGAGGGAAGCGGCTGTGGCTCAATCAGTAGGGCTCCCGTTTACCATATGTGAGGCCCCGGGTTCGGTCCCCAGGGCCTCCTGGTGAAGGCAAGCCCGCCCGCACGGCGTGGTTGGCTGACCCAGCGAGCACAAGCAGCAAGGGGGGGGATAAATGAATGAATAAATAAATAAATCTTAAAAAAAAAAAAAAAGAAAGAAAAAGATTTCAGAGCAAAGGCTATCATATCATCAGGGATAAAGAGGGTCATTTTATAATGATAAAGGAGTCAATTCATTAAGAGAATATAATAATCCTAAACATTTATGCACCTAATAATAGAGCTCTAAAATACATGAAGTAAAAATTGACAGAACTGCAAGGAGAAATAAGACAAAGAAATAAAAAAAAAAAAAAAAAAGACAAATCTACAATTATAGTCAGAGATTTCAATATCTCTCAATGATTGATAGAATAGTCAGAAAATCAGTAACTATATATAGAAGACTTGAACAACATCATCAACCAATGTTACTTAACAGACATTTGAAGAACAATCCATCCAACAATAGCAGAATATGCATTCCTTTCAAGTTCACACAGAACATTTTCTAAAATAGATCATATTCTGGGCCTTAAAACAATGTTCAATAAATTTAAAAAGGATTCAAGTCATACATTGTATTTAGTCTCTGACCAAAATGGAGTTAAATAAAAAATTAAATGTGAATATTCTTGCTGACCTGATTTTGTGATAATCAGGGTAAGCTAAACATTCGCTATATTAGAAACCATGCATGTGTCCCCAAACCTAGTTTTTCTCCCTAGGTCTGGTTTTTAGAATGCTGGTGATAAACTAAGCCTGATTTATTATATGACCATCCTGTATGGGAAAAGACTGTAACTTTGGGTATCTTTGGTCAACCTAAAGAGATATAGCAGGGGGACGGATGTGGCTCGGGTGGCTGGGCATCCGTCTCCCATATGGAGGGACCTGGGTTCGAACCCTGGAACCTCCTGGTAAAAATTAAAAAAACAAAATTATAGATGGCGTGTGGGCCGCCAGGCCCTGTGCATGGGTGTGTCGCCAGGCTTCACGAACTGGTGAGTCCTCAGGCCCCATCTGTGGGTGAGCCACCAGGTCCCAAGTGTGGGTGCGCCATCAGTCCCTGTGCATGGGTGCACCGCCAGGGCCCGCAAGCAGGTGAGCTGCCAGGCCCCATGTGCAGGTGCGCTGCCAGGCCCTGCAAGCCACGCAGCAAGATTATGATGTAACAGGAGAGTGACACAAAATCTAATCTGTGATTGCTAAATTCCTTTTTCCTTCTCGCCTGTACACATTTTTCTCATCTACTTTAACTACCTTTCCCTAGAAACTACATAATGAAATCTGTTCACTATTAGGAAAGAAACAAGTAATGCAAAGCAATGATAAAAATTTTCATTCAAAAGTGTTCTTTTCATTTGGTCTGACATAATTTTATTCCTAAAAGAAATTACATTAACAACCAGCTTGCATGCATATTAACTCATATTCAGGAATGGGAAGCAGGGGACTCTGAGTTTGACGTTGTCCCCACTGAGTTTGGGAGGAAGCAACTCTTAATTCAGAGTTCCTCAAGGGCAACAACTCTAGAGGGGTTATCTTATTCTGGTATAAAATGTTAACATGCTTCTAATATCTGGAAATTAGTACCCCATGCTTTCATTCCCCTTTATACACAAACATAGACACAACTGAAGTAAAAATGTGTTCTAGGGTCCCTTATTGGATGTAAGAATACATTTTCCTATAGAAACAATATTTTAAACGGTAATTAAGTGAGTAGATATAGCTCTTCCATTTATTCATTCAAGATATTCTTTCTGGGGAAGCGGATATGGCTCAAGCAACTGAGCTCCCGCCTACCACCTGAGAGGTCCCTGGTTCAGTTCCTGGTGCCTCCTAAAGAGGACAGCGAGCTGGTGTGATGGGCAGGTGCGGCAAGCTGATGCAACAAGATGACACAACACGAGACACAAGGATACAAGAAGAAAAAACATAACGAGAGACACAAAAAAGCAGGGAGTGGAGGTGGCTCAAGTGATTAGGTGCCTCCCTCCCACATTGGAGGTCCTGGGTTTGGCTCCCGGTGCCTCCTAAAGAAACAAGGAAGATGAACAGATACAGCAAGTGCAAACAATAAGAGGGTGGGGAGAAATAAATAAATTTAATTTTAAAAAAGATACTCTTTCTGAAGAGACTATTTCACTTCTTTCCTCAAACCTTCAAATTCCCTCCCTACTTATCACTTTCAGCTGACAATCTCATTTCTTATTTCATTGAGAAGAGAAGCAATTAAATAAGAACCACCTTATTTTCCTACCAACTAGCTATATTTTCTGCCTTTCTCTTATTAATCATTGATGAACTGTCTTTCTTCCTATTTAAAGCTGATTCCTCCACCTTGTGAACTCAATCCCATTCCTTATCACCTACTTAAGGACACTGCTCCTTCAATTATCTTCTCTTTAACCACATCAATTTCTCCATCCACAGAATTATTCTCATTAGTACCCAAATATGCAGATCCTCATATTTTAAAAATCTTTACTAGACATTCCCCTCCAACTACTATACAATTTCTTTGCCTCCCTTTGGTGCAAAACTCTTCAAAAATCATCTATTCTCTGCATGATGGTTAATTTCATGTGTCAACCTGGCTAGGTTATAGTGTCCAGTTGTTTAGTCAAGCAAGCACTGGCCTGATTGTTACCATGACGATTATCTCATAGATGGACCTAAATCATTAGTCAGTTGATTGCATCAATGACTGATGACATCTACAATTAACAAAGAAGATTGCCTTCAGCAATGATGGGAATCTCCTTATCCCATCAGTTGGAGGCCTAAAAGGGAGAACCAAGGATTTCAATAGTTAGAAGGAATTCATATCTCTACTTCAGCCATACAACTTCTCCTGGGAAATTCATCATTACCTTCATCAGAGTTCCCAACTTGTGGCTTCTCCTGGGGAATTCAACATCACCATCGAGTTTCCAACTTGTGGCCTTCTCTCCAGAATTCGAACTTGCCAATACCAATGGTTGTGTGAGCCAATTCCTACAATAAATCTCTTAATACTTATATATATAAGTCTCCAAAGATCTCAATTTTGGCAAATCAATCATCAATCTTCAGTTCTGATTTTCCCAGCACTGCAGCAGCATTTGACATGCTGATTTTTTTTTTTTTTTGAAGAGGTACTGAGAATTGAACCCAGGACCTCATACATGGCAAGCAGGCGCTCAACCACTGAGCTACATCCACTCCCTAATGAGAGTTGGTTTTTTCGTTTGTTTGTTTGTACAAGGTTGAGGTACAAGGAATCAAACCCTGGACCTTGTACATGGGAAGCAGGTGCTTGTACATGGGAAACAGGCTTGAACTATACCTGCTCCCTGACATAGTTTTTTTTTTTACTCTGTCTTGAAGCAGTTTCTTCACTTGGCTTTCATGCACTACAGTCTTCTGATTTTCCTCCTTCTCAGCTTTATTTGGATGAACTTTGAGGATATTACGTTAAGTGAAATAAGTTAGACACAAAAGAACAAATATTGTATAGTCTTACTGTTATTAACTAAATACGATGAGCAAACTTAAACAGTTAAACTATAGAAGAGTATAGGTTAGTGGGAGACAGAATGTAGGTTGAGAATGGGGAGCTGATGCTGAATGTATGTAGAATGTTTAATAAGGGGGATGGTAAATGTGTGGAAATGGATAGAGTTAATAGTAGCACATTGTGGTAAGTGTAATTAACATTGCTGATTTATAAATGTGATTGTGGCTGAAAGGGGTAGTCTAGGCAAGTTAATGTTGATTTCAGGAAAATTGGAGGATAGTATAGCTACTGTATAATATAGTGATCTCAGTGGTGGATGAGGATTGTGGTTGGTAGCACAAATACAAAAATGTATCTCTTTTACAGGGTGTTAAGAATATGGGGAAATGTGGGGGAAAATACAACTAATGTAACTTACAGAGTATAGTTAACAGTAATATTGCAATATTTTTGTAGCAAAGGCAAAGAAGGTACTGTATCGATGCTAAAGGTCAAAAATAAAGAATACCGGATTTAGTTTTACGAGCCAAGAATATGATCAGTGATCAAGCTTTTTTTTTTCATTTCCTTCTTTAACAAGGAGAACTTGGTCATGTCATTTAATCAATCTGTTCTCACTTATTCATTTTTTGGAGCATTGGAGAAAGAATTGAGTTTGCTTTTAGGATTAAATAAGATAAAAGTGCCTGGACAGGATTTTTTTAAGAGTAATGCTTCCATAATTTGTTAAGCTGCCTTTTGTCTGTTATTTTAATTTTTGATGTTGAAACAAAGTTTTTAAAAATTGTGGTATGTTTATACAACAGAATACTCCAGAACAGTGAATACAGCAACCACGGCTGTATGCTGCATGAATGAATGAATCACACACAATCATGAGCAAAAGAAGCCAAACCACTATCTACCACAGTAATCAGTTCACATCATCAAAAACAGAAAAAACTAGATCACACTGTCTAGGGATTCCTACTTAGGTGGTGAAACTATATAGAAAGCAAGGAGATAAGTAGCATAGAAGTCAGGGGAGCAATTACCTTTAGGGGTAAAGGAAGAGGCTGTGATCCTGGTGGAGCAGGGCAAAACTTCTGGCAATAAATGAAAAAGGCTTAAAAAAAATCTTTGCATGCGAATATTCTTGCTGTCCTGATTTTGTGATAATCAGGGTAAGCTAAACATTTGCTATATTAGAAACCAGACTTAGTTTTTCTCCCTAGGTCTGGTTTTCAGAATGTTGGTGATAAACTAAGCCTGATTTATTATATGAACATCCTCTGTGGGAAATGGCTGTAACTCTAGGTATCTTTGGTCAACCTTAAGAGATATAGTAAGGGGGTGGATGTGGCTCAAACGGGTGGGCATCTGTCTCCCATATGGGGGGACCTGGGTTTGACCCCTGGGACCTCCTGATAAAAATTTAAAAAAAGAAAAATATAGAAAGTGAGTGGGCCACCAGACCCCGCGAGCCACACAGCAAGATGATGACGTAACAGGAGAGTGAGGAGAGCCAAGACAAGACACACTGAAAAACCAGGAACTAAGGTGGCCCAGGTGGTAGGATGCCTCACTCCCACATCGGAGGTTCTGAGGATCGAATCCCAGTGAAGACAGGAGGAGAAGGATGAGAAGAGAGGGCAGGAAATGGACACAGAGAGTTGCCCAGCAAATGGACACAGAAACAGCAAAAACAGGAGGGGGGGGTGTAAAATGAATAAAAGTAAATAAATAAATAAATCCTTTAAAAAATATATAGGGGAGGAAGATACGAACTATAGTTAGTAGTAATACTTTGATGATGCTCTTTCATGATTTGTTAACAAATGTTTCACAACAATGCAGGGTGTTTGTGGGCGGGGCGGGGGTGTGTGATGTGTAGAAGCCCTGTATGATGTTATGCATGTTTGTTTTGTAAGATCACAATGTTTACTGAACACTTATAGTTTATGTATGTTCATGTATGAATAATATACTTCAATAAATTGTTTTGAAAAAAAAAATCTCTGCGATGGTTTCAGATATAAATACTCGACTTAATGACCTGAGAGCCTGTCTTAGAGAAAACAATCAATAGTGATTATAATATCAATCATTCTATCATATGCAAACTGGACCATGCCCCTGTATTAGTTTGGGGGATGGAGAATTGCAGGGAGCATAAGAGACGTGGAAAGGGATGCTCTCCCATGTCAGTGATGCAAGACGGATCCTGCCCTTGTGCCCACGGCTGCAGAGCCCCACGTTTGGACATTGGGAACTCAACCCTGTTGTGTCCTCTGAGATGCTCCTTCTAGAAACATTGCTCCTAAAGGAATTTTTATCTGGTTCTACCATCACAGCCCTGCCCCCACCCCTTCCTAGGCTAGCTTTTCTGAATTTCCTTTGTTAAGCTGGTAGAAGCCATAATTGAGCCACTGAAAAGAGCCAGATTGTGTGTTTCTTTTGCAATCTACAATGAGCCTTCCAAGTTCATTACCACAGATTGACCTGGTCAGGACCCAGGGGCTGGTGGCAGAAGCTTACTATCCAGCCTTGGGGACAGTGTGATCTAGTCGGCAGCAGCCATCATTCTGAAGCAGTCACATCCAATTAGAAGAAACATGGGGCACTTTCCTTCTGGAGCCCCATTAATGAATTTGTCCTACCACAAACTGAGAGGGGCTGGATGGGACCAAATACCTTTTGACCACTGGATCATTTGATAATTTGGAGAAGAAATAGTGCAGAACACTATTGTGTGTGTGTTTTAGAGGTAAGGGGGTGGCAGTTGCTAGGAAGGAGGATTTGGTTGGGGAGGAGGAATGAAATCTTTATAATACTGAGGAATGCCTGTTACTAGATTAAAATGGTCAGGGGACTGGGAGGAATGACAGTCTTTTCTATGGTTAGTATTTTACTCCTGGTTGACTTGCTGGGTTGTAAGAGTTTTTGCACTTGCCCTCAGCCAGGGCATTGCATTCTTACACATTTTGCAGGTATTGGGTCTGGGAAGTTCATGGAAATAGGGTCGGTGAAGCCTCATTTACCTGCTGTGATAAAAGTTACACAAAATATTATGTATAAATTGAAAGTTTTCAAAATATTGGTTATAAATTATTTGCTCAGGGAAATGTATTAATTAGATCTTTTTATGATTCCAAAGTCTGAATCACAAATAAGTTTTCATTCTAAGAAATCTAAAAGCAGAGAACCAGAGAGAAGATGTGTACTATCTCTCCCTTCATGACAGTTTATTAATCCTGGACTGTCCCATGAAAAGATTCTTAAAGAAATTGGCTAGGAAGGTGGAAAAGTACACCAAAGGTAAGATATGAGCTATAGTTAGTAGTAATATTTTAACAATGCTCTTTCATAGTTTGCAACAAGTGTTTTACAACCATGCAAGGTGTTGGTGGTGGGGTAATGTATAGGAGCCCTGTATGATGATATGCATGTTTGTTTTGGAAGTTCAAAACTTTTATTATATACTTATTGTATGTATGAATAATATAATACAATTTTATTTTTAAAAAAAGCAAGCAAGAGAGCACTAAGAGGGGCAGGGTGGGGAAGAAGCTAAATAGAGCCATTGGTATTCTCGGGGTGCTGGGGAAAGACAAATTAAAATGCAGGGCCAATCAGTGTGGCAGGACTCAGGTAAAGGCCTTAGCTTCCATTTGGGACCTCTGAAGGACTGTATAAAGGGCAAACCAGATATAGACCATATATTTTACAGATATTGAATCTAGCCTATAATTAGCTCAATCCATAATTAGAGTAAGGTGATCTGATTCTATTCTAACTGCTTGCCAGAAGTTAAATAAATCCTTTTTGGGAGAGAATTCAGAGCTGCTACAATTTTTTAGAAACATAGTCCATCATTTATTAAAAAATTATGAAGCATAATAAGGGACAGAAAAAAATAGCCAATAAAAACAGACCCATAAGAGATAGGAACACTTATTCACTGTTGGTGGGAATGCAGAATGGTTCAGCCACTGCAGAGGCCTGTTTGGCAGTTCCTAAAGAAGTTGAATATAGACTTGCCACATGACCCGGCAATACCGCTACTGGGTATATACCCAGAAGAACTGAGAGCAGTGACACAAACAGACATCTGCTCATTGATGTCCATAGCAACATTATTCACGACTGCCAAAAGTTGGAAACAACGTAGGTATCCACCAACAGATGAATGGATAAACTGTGATCTATTCACACGATGGAATATTATGCAGCTGTAAGAAGAAATGAAGTCATAAAGCATATGACAACATGGATGAACCTGGAGGACATTATGTTGAGCAAAGCAAGCCAGACACAAAAGGACAAATACTGTATGATTGCGTTATTATGAACCAAATATATTATGTAACATATTGTTTCATTCAAAAAATAAATTTATATGTATTCAGTACATTTAATTGAGAAATGTATGTATTTATTCATGTGTTTACGTTTCAGTTTTTAATTGTTTATATTTTCAATTATTAAATGTACAAAATAAAGTTAAAAAAAAACCAAAACAGACCCACAGTTAATTTAGATGTTGGAATTATCAAACTTGGGCTTTAAAAATAACTGTGATAGGATGTTAACAGATATTTGCACACTAGTGTTCATAGCATTATTCACAATTGCCAAAAGGTGGAAGCAACCAAGTGTCAACTGACAGATGAATGGATAAACAAAATGTGGCATATATGTAAAATGAATTATTATTCATCTGTAAAAAGGAATGAAGTTGTGATACGTGCTACAACATAGATGAACCTTGAAAACCCTATGTTGAGTGACATAAGCCATGCACAAAAGAATAAATGTTGTATGATCTCACTTATATTAAATGGCTAGAATATGCAAATTCATAGTTGGCAATTAGAATACAGGTTGGCAAGGGTGGGGAATGGGATTTTAGCACTTAATTGGTACAGAGTTTCTGTTGGGGTGAAGGAAAAAATTTTGGTAATGAATAGTTGGTGACGGTAGCACAACATTTTAAATGTAACTAACAACACTGAATTGTATATTTGAGAGTGTTTCCTATTTTAATAGGAAATTTTATGTTTTATATATATGTTATCAGAATTAAAACAACCCATAGAACTGTATAATACAAAGAGTGAACCCTAATGTAAACTATGGTTTATAGTTGGTATTGTAGTTATAATAATATTAATTCATCAATTATAACAAATATGCCACTTTAATACACAATGTTAATAGGGGCAATTGTGGCGGGGGGACTATGTGTGTATGGGTGGAGGTATATGGGAACTGTGTACTTTCTGCATGATTTTTCTGTAAACAGAAAACTGTTCTAATAAAAAATACAAAATAAACTGATGCTTCAACACAAAAAAAACAATCCAATTTAAAATGAGCAGAGGACTTTGTCTTAGTTTCCTGATTATTAAAACAAATACCATATAATGGGTTGGCTTAACAACAGGAAATTAATGGCTCACAGTTTCAGAGGCTAGAAGGCTTGCTTCCTCCCAGGGTGATCTTCTGGCTGGCCAGCAATCTTTGGGGTTCCTTGGCTTTTCCATCACATGGCAGTGCACATGGTGGTATCTCCTTTCTCTTCCAGTTTCTGTTGATATCCACTTTCTGGCTGCTCCCTGAGGCTTCCTTTCCTTCCATATCAATTTCCTTTGCTTATAAGAATTTCAACCATATTGGTTTAAGGTCCATCCTCACTCAGTTTGGGCACACCTTAACTAATAACATCTTCAAAGGTCCTATTTACAAATGGGTTCACACCAGTTGTTGGGACTTGAATGTGCCTTCTGTGGGGGATATGATTCAAACCCCAAGAGACCTGAATAGACATTTCTTCAAATAAGATATACAGATGGCCAATAAGCACATGAAAAGATGTTCAACATCATTAGCCATCAGGGAAATACAAACCAAAACCACTATAAGATACTATATCACACCCACTAGTATGGCTGTTATTTAAAAAATAGAAAATAAAACAAGTGGTAGTGAGGCTGTGAAGAAGTTGGAACTCTTGTGCATTGCTTGTAGGAATGCAAAATAGTGTAGCTGCTGTGGAAAATAGTTTGGTAGTTCTTCAAAAAGCTAAACACAGAATTACCATATGATTCAGCTATCCCACTTTTAGGTATATACCCCAGAGAATTGAAAACAAGGACGGGAACAGGTATTTGTACACCAGTATTCATAGTATAATTATTCATAATTGCCAAAAGGTGGAAGCAACCCAAGTGTCCATCAACACATGAATGGATAAACAAAATGTGGAATATGCGTACAGTGGAATATTATATGCTTGCTACAACATGGATGAACCTTGAGTACATCATGTTTAGTGAAATAAGCTAGACACAAAAGAACAAATACTGTATGACTTCACTTATATGAAATAAGCAAAGTATGCTAATTCATAAAGTCAAAATTAGAATACTGGTTACCAGGGTCTGGGTTGGGGAGAGAAATGGTACAGAGTTTCTTTTTGGGGTGATGCTAAGGTTTTGGCAATGGATGAGGGTGATGAAATTACAACTTTGTGAAGGTAATTAACACCACTAAATTGTATATTTGAAAAGGGATAACAAGCAAAATTTTAGGTTATATATGTTACCACACACATGCAAAAGCAAAGAACTGTTCAATACAAAGAGTGAACCCTAATGTAATGTAAACAATGGGCTAAAGTTAATAGCATAATTATAATAATATGGTTTCATCAGTTGTTACAAAAGTTAATAGAGAAAGCCATGTGTGTGAAAGGAAGGTATATTGGAACCCTGTATTTTCTGCATGATTTTTCTGTAAACATGTAACTGCTCTAATTAAAAAAAAAATTCCTACAGAAGGAAACAAGAAAGGAGAGAACATTGCATAGAGCACATTGGACACTTAGAAAAGTAGTAGTAGGATGGTAAACTTAAACAAATATATAAGTAATTACATTAAATGGAAATGGACGAACAATCCAGCTAAAAGACAATGATTATCCAACTAAAAGACAATGGATTAAAAAAAGGAAAAAACAATTATGTATGTTTCAACCCAACTTTGAAGGGCATGGGTTGGGGCAGCCATAAGACCAAAGAATACACTAGATAAATAGTTAGGCATGAGCTTTATTGGGATTTATGAATAAGAAGTCCAATTGAAGAATGAATGAAGTTAGCCCTCGGCAAAGAAGTGAGGAAAGGAAGGGGAACATAAGGGGACAAAGACATTCCATAGGGTATGAGAACAGAGTTTCTGCAAAAGTTACATGAGGTGCACAAATGGAGTGTTTGGCGATGTTATCACAGGAAGGGAGTATACACCCTTGAGGAGATTAAAGTTTACAGGACCGTTTGTACATTCTTTCCTCCAGGGAGATTTGTTACCTTTTAATGAGTAAGTGTCCAGGTTAGGCTGGGTGGCTATGTGCTTCAGACTGTGTTTCATTTAAGGGTCGGGGGGCATCCCATTCTCTGGGCTCCATAAAATTGATTTGTTAAAAAGAAAAAACCCACAATTATATGCTACTTTCAAGAAGCACACCTTACATTTAAGAATACAAGAAGAGGGAGGCGGCTATGGCTCAATCAGTAGGGCTCCCGTTTGCCATATGGGAGGCCCCGGGTTCGGTTCCCGGGGCTTCCTGGTGAGGGCGGGCCCGCCCGAACGGCGTGGTTGGCTGACCCAGCGAGCACAAGCAGCAAGGGGGGGATAAATGAATGAATAAATAAATAAAATCTTAAAAAAAAAAAAAAAAAAGAATACAAGAAGGTAGAAAGTAAAGAGATGGGAAAAGATATTATGCAAACATTAACCAAAGAAGCTGAGATAGCTATATTAATACTAGATTAAGTAAACTTTAAGGCAAGAAACTAAAGATAAAGGATTATTTTATAATGATAAAAAAGATCAATATACCCAAAAATATAGTAATTCTACTTATAAATGTACCTAACTACATAGCTTAATAATATAGAGAGCAAAATTTGACATATTTAAAAGAAGAAATAGACAAATACAGTCATAGTGAGATTCTTACCATACCTCTCTTAGTCACTGATAGAACAAACAGATAAAAAAATAAGTAAGGATATAGAAAATTTGAAGAAATTAACAGAATTAACCTAAATGTTATATATAGAATGCTGCACTTATAAATGTTAAGTATACATGGAATATTGTATATTTGATGGACCGTAAAGCAAGGTCACACCACATTTTAGTTATTGAAATCATATAGAGTATCTTTTCTTTACACAGTAGAATTAAGCTAGAAGCCAATTACAAAAATATTAAAAGGAAACTCCCCAAATATTTGGAAATCAAACATTGTACATTTTTAGGTAGTCCATTAGTTAAAGAAGAAATCTCAGTGGAAAATAGAATGTATTTTGACCTGAATGATAATGATAAAACAACATATAAAAACTTGTGGGGTAGCAGATATGGCTCGAGTGATTGGGCTTCCATCTACCATATGGGAAGACTCAGGTTCGATCCCTGGGGCCTCCTGGTAAAGGTGAGTCAGGCCCAAGCGGCGAGTGACGCAGTAAGATGATGATGCAACAAAAGAGAGACACAGGTGAGAGTCAAGATGAGACGTGACAGAAAACCAAGAACTGAGGTGGCACAAGCGACAGGGTTCCTCTCTCCCACACTGGAGGTCCCCAGGATCGTATCCCGGTGAAGCCCAGAGGAGAAAAACGAGAAGAGAAGACAAAAAGAAACAGACACAGAAGATCACACAGCGAATGGACACAGACAGCAAACAACGAGGGATGAGGGGGAGAAATAATTTAAAAAAACAAAACAAAAAAACAATTGTGTAATGTAGCTAAAGCCATACTCGGGGCGGGGGGGGGGGGGATTTATTGCCTTAAATGAATATATTAGACAAGAAGAAAGCCTGAAAATCAGCGATTTAGGAGTCATTAGGAAAAAAATAAAAAGCAATTAAACCCAGAATATGTAGAAGGAAGAACACAGTAAAGTTCAGAAATTCATGAAATAGAAAAAAAGTATAATAGAATAAATCAGCAAAGCCAGTGTTGGCTCTTTGAAGAGACTAAAAATTGAGAAAGCTCTGGCAAACTTTGTCAAGATAAGAAAGAATGTACAATTTGCCAATATCAGGAAAGAAAAAGGAGATCACTATAGATCCTACAGATACTAGAAAATAAGATATTATGAACAACCTTATGCCAGTGCATTTGTTTTTTGTTTTTTTTTAAACAAACATTCCTTTTTTTTAAAAATTGTTTTGCAGATTTTTTTTTTTTTTTTAAGATTTTATTTATTTATTCATTTATCCCCCCCCCCCCTTGCTGCTTGTGCTCGCTGGGTCAGCTAACCACGCCGTGCGGGCGGGCTTGCCTTCACCAGGAGTCCCCAGGAACCGAACCCGGGGCCTCCCATATGGTAAATGGGAGCCCTACTGATTGAGCCACAGCCGCTTCCCAATGCCAGTGCATTTGAACATTTAAATGAAATGGACAAATTCCTAGAAAGATACAACTCACCTAAAGTGACAAAGAAAATATATCAAACCTGAACAGTGCTTTATCTGAAAAAGAAATTGAATCTGTTATTACAAATCTTCTCTTAAAGAAACTGGGGTGGGGCGGGGGGAGAAACCCAGGCCCTGATAACTTCACAGTGAATTTTCCCAAAATTTTAAGGAAGGACTAACACTAATCTTATACAAACTCCTCAGAGAACAAAAGAATGGAAAATATTTCCCAATTCAGTTTATAAGTTCAATGATCTTGTTCCCTATGGAGTTTGCCCTGGCTATTATAAATGCCTTTAAACTAAACTTCACTTCATAACTCTGAATATCAAAAGATATTTAACATATGTCAGATTTTGTTTATACCCTTTAGTCAATTCAGCTAATAGTCCCAGTGGCACAAAATGATCCAGTGATACTAAGTTATTCTCCCTTATATGTACACTGGTGACCTAGCATAGAATAGTATTCTAGGAAAGAAAGAGATGTTTGCTGACAGAATAGCTTTATTTACGTCCCTACTCTAGAAATTGACCATAGTAAGGTTTAACTTAATATATTTTTTGTTTTTCTTCCTGCAGACTCCATTAATAATATATCTCTTTCACTTCCTGATTGACTATGCTGAATTGGTATTTATGGTAAGTAACTTTCTACATAAACTTTATATGTATATATATTTAACTTTACAGTTTTTTGTTGTCTTGTTTTTAATGAAATACTTTTTTCAAGGAACTCATAAAATAAAAATAAAAACTTTTAAAAGAAAATAAAAGTAAAACATATCTTTAATATGAATTCATGGAACTGGGCCAGTATTATGGAAGTGTAAGGAATAGTTTCTGACACCTGATCAGTTCCAGTTCCTTTTTCTTTTTAGAATTTGGTTTCTCAACTATGTAGTCTTGAATTTTCTAGCTCCAAGAGTCTATGATGGGCTTTAATTGTGGTACCAGTGTAGAAAGCATCCTGATTCCTTAGCATTCTTCCAAGTCATTATGGAATAGGACTTAGGCCTCATGAGACTTTCAGAGATTAGAACCACTGAAACTGAGATGACAGAGAACACAGTAACTTGAAACACTTGCTGAGTATAGGGTCAAGAAATAACTAGGAGGTCCACCTTAATAATTATAATGGCTGCCATTTATTAAGTACTTACCTGTATGCTAAAAAGCAGTGGGTATTATTACCATATTATAGAAAAAAACTTAAGTAATTTGCAGTTCTAGAGCAGATGTAGGAGACCAGGCTGAAGTGGGCCTAGATGGGCCCTAATCCCAAGAGATTCCCAGTTAGAGCTATGCCAGGGCCTCCCTGAATGGGCCTTATCTCCCTGAATGGGTTAAAGGTACATGGGTATGAGGGTGGAGGATCTGCTTAACTTTATAAGAGTTTGTACTGGGTAGTCCTCTGCTATTCAAAAATATTTAATGCTCTGCCAGCATTAAATTGCTCCTACACTAATTCTTATCATTACACTATTTCTTATTATTTCTCTTTCTCTTGACAGATAACTGATGCACTCACTGCTGTTGCCCTGTATTTTGCAATCCAGGACTTCAATAAAGTTGTGGTAAGTAGTCAGAGGGTGGGCCAAAGCTGGGAGAATTTGGTAGGCTGCTGGTCTCTGTTATTACAAAGAATCAAAGGTCATGTACTTAAAGATCCAACTGTTTTAAATGCTAAGAAGTGGGAGTGAAGCTTCTGGCCTTTTCAGCCAGCCCTGGAATGACCAAATCCAAACCCACAATATAACTTTACTAATAGATACAGAAAGGTCAGATTAATCTATTTTAGTTTATTAATAACTATTAATATCCACATGCCTGTTCTAGTCCAGGCTTTCTGGAGTAAGTAGAATTGGGCTACAGTTATATTAATGAGGACCCTTAAAAAGTCTTCTATTCCTTTCATCAGTTTTTCTTTTCAAAGGGAAATAAATAAAGCTTTTAACTCCCTGTGTTATGCCTATCCCAGTGAAAACTGGGTTCCCAGTGTAATTTCTATTTTTTGCAGAAAGCAAATTTAATTGGAAAATATGGCATGTATTAAGTGCCTGTTGAAAAAACTGTTAACACACTAGAGGTGTTGATATAAACTTATGTAATAGTTTATAATCCATATGTAATAGTCAAGAGGAATTGAATAGTGGGACCATTCTTATTTTCTGGGTTCTGAGAGAGTTAACAGATTAATCATGCTTACTATCCATGTAACAGACTAAACATGCATACTATTCATGTTATTTTTTAAAATTGGCTCCAGTTATTTTGATTGGCCAGGAGCCACTACGAGGATTTTAGCCGGGGTGAGAGAATGCTGCATCCCCTTGGTATTGTCAGTTCATGGTTCATTTTCATTTCTATTGCCAAGTAGTAGAACCAGAAGTAGCAGCCTGCCTTTCCGTGATACTGGTCGTCAGTAACAAATTAAACCAGTGAATTCTAGAATTTACACCTCAAAGAGATTTAAAAAATATCTAGATTTTGGGTTTGTAACTTAGGGTCCATTTAGACTTAAGGGGTCTATGAAACCCTTGAAATGATATGAAAAAATGTATGTGTATGTGCATATGTCATTTTTTCTTAAGTAGAAAGTCCATAGCTGTTATCAGGTGCTCAAAGGGGTTCATGGCTCTTCTCAAAAGGACTAACTCAGAACTACATTTTTGAGACTTGGTATCAATAAGACCATGGAGTGTACATCTTAAATGAATGGAATATAACTTGAAAAATTTTAGGGACTAAGGTGAAATGCTTTAGCAGGATTCTCTTCCGTCCCAGAGAAGAAATAATGGAGAATGAGATTCTTAAGCCAAGGAATTCAGAGATAAATTAATGGTGGTTATTTTCTTCCCCAAGATTGTGCATGTAGACCACAGTATTTGTTTTTTTTTTGAAGACACTTGCGAAAATATTTAGGGTTGAAATGTCACGATGTCTGCAATTTACTTTGAGATGTTTCAGCAAGGAAAAAACTGTACGTGTGTGTGTGTATGTGTAAGAGATAAAGGATATGTGGCAAAATATTAACAATTGGTAGAACTAGGTGTGGGTGTTTATTGGCCTATACTTTCAACTTATCTGTAGTTTGAAATATTTCAATGTAAAACACTGGAGAAAAATAAATTCATGTCTGTATACATGAATATATATATATATATGACTATCCAAGGAAGGGTTGGTAACGTTCATTTAAGCACACTATCAAAAAGAAAAAATATATATATGTAAAAAGAAAACAAAAAGTTTTAAAAAGCACACAATCCGCCAGATTTTTTCAACTAAAATGTAAAAGAGAAATGTGTTCTAATGAAAGTCAGTTAAAATGCTAACATCATATTTATTCCTACATATTTTTTCCTGTTCATCTGTCATAAAAACACCACACATACACCCCCAATTAAAACTCTTTTTAATAGGAGGAGGAAAAAGCTTAGGGGAGAGTAATGAAATTAGGTTTCACTTGGTTTCCTAACAAAGTTAGGCTTCACTGTCAATAGGAGAGCTACCTTTAATTTAGACCAGTAATTTTCTGTTGTTGTTT
>JAKSZT010021619.1:12620996-12661506 GCA_026826555.1 Tolypeutes matacus
ATTTTATTTATTTATTCATTTATCCCCCTCCTGCTGCCCGCGCTCGCTGGGTCAGCCAACCACGCCGTGCCGGCGGGCCCGCCCTCACCAGGAGGCCCCGGGAACCGAACCCGGGGCCTCCCATATGGTAAACGGGAGCCCCACTGATTGAGCCACAGCCGCTTCCCTGTTTGTTTGTTTTTAATATATTTTTATTACAGAAGTTGTGAACTTATAAAACAATCATTCACATGTGTGAAATTCCTATACAATACCCCTTCACCAACATACCACACCATTATGGCGTATTACAGATTATGAAATAATATCATCAGACTATTACCACTAACCGTGGTCCATAGCATACATTTGGCATGTTTTTCCCATACCCCCCTATTATTAACACAGTACATCTTTGGCATTGATGGAAAAATATTACAGTATTGCTGTTATCTATAGTCCATAGGTTACATTAATTGTATTTTCCGATGCTTCTCTATATTCCCACCACCCTGCAATAGACATATATCTGTTCTAGTTCACAGAGGGACATTCTTGCATTTGTACTATTAACTACAATTCTCATGCACCCCTGGGTTCACTGTAGTATTCAGTCCCTAGATTATTCTTTAGCTTTCTTTCAGTTGACATTTATATCCCTAGACTACATTTTCAGGCACAATCCCATTTATAAGCCAGCTGCTACTCACTATAATGTATTACCATTAACTCTAATCCATTTCCACACTTTTACAGTCAAGTAATTAAAACTTCTACATGCATTAAGCATCAGTACACCTTCACAGCCCTCCTCCTATTTCCTAATAACCTATACTCTAGGTTTTAACTCCATGTGTTTATTCTTCGTATTTAATTCATATTAGTGAGATCATGCAATATTTGTCCTTTTGTGTCTGGCTTATTTCACTTAGTGTAATGTCTTCAAGAGTCACCCATGTTATCATATGTGTCTCAATCTCATTTCTTCTTACTGCAGCATAATATTCCATTGTACGTATAATATACACCACATTTTGTTTATCCGTTCATTGGTTGGTGGACACTTGGGTCGTTTCCATCTTTTGGCAATTGTGAATAATGCCACTATGAACATCAGTGTGCACATGACTGTTCATGTCACAGTTTTCAGTTCCTCTGGATATATTCCTACTAGAGGAATTGCTGGATCATATAGCAGTTCTATATTTAGCTTCCTAAAGAACTGCCAAACTGTCTTCCACAGACGCTGCACCATTTTACAGTCCCACCAACAGTGAAGGAGTGTTCTTATTTCTCCACATTCTCTCCAGCATTTATTATTTTCTGTTTTTTTTTTTTTTTTTTTTAAATAATGTCCATTCTAAGTGGTGTGAGATGATATCTCAGTGTCCTTTTGATTTGCATTTGTTATTGAACATTTTTTTCATGTGCTTTTTGGCCCCAGTAGTTTTATTTTTTTTAAAGCCCAATAGTTTTAATTCATTCACGTTAGTCATTTCTGAGTTTATATAAAAACTTATAGAGATTTTTATTTTTTCTTGGTGTGATTTAAAGAGGGAGAGAGAAACCCAAATGGGCTGTTGATAAATACCTAGTTTTTTTTAGCATACAAAAACATTCTGTTATCATCAAGACTGAATTGTCATATGGAATATTTTTATTTCTCCATCCTCAGAGTTTAGCCAATTAGGTTTTTTGGTCAGAATAAGAGTTTTATTTATGCTGTGTCAAAAATTAGCTTGTTCTAAATGGCAGATTTTGATGATATGAACATATGATTGTTGATTTGGATAGAATATCAGCACATGTCTTTCTCTAAATCTTTGTCAGAATGGGCCCATATATTATAGCCTGGAAGCATTTTAGTCTTGCTGGGATTGGCTGATAATGAATGTGAATGCTGTCAGTTGTGACCAGTTGATTAACATGGCACTTTACATCTACTTTTCTTGACAAAAGAGTGGTCATCTAGGGTATGTGATTCATTCTACCCTCTGCTGATCTCATACTTCCTATCTGGAACTCAGAATCTGCTTTAGAAAGTTGCAAGTGGTGTGATAGGGGAATGATAAAAAAAACCTGTATCCCCTTGATGTAACTAAAGGGTTATAAATTTGGAGGATAGGCTCCAGAATTTGGAATGCTTCAGCTAAAGGTTGGAGAAGGGGTGAGAGTAGAGTCTCCCTCTCTGAACCATGGTTTTCTGGGATGCATTTGGGTATAGACACAGCTTCAATGATTAGAAAATCTCTTTATTTGAAGAGATTTAAGTACTTTCAAAACCAAATCTTTTAATGGACAAGAAAAGGACTGCATGGGGGAGTTCCAGATCCATCTATTGATTCCCTATTTTACTAACCTGTTTCAAAGCTACTGGAACTAATAGATAAGTTTAGCAAAGTGGTGGGATTCAAGATTAATAACACAAAAATCAGTAGTGGTTCTATATACCACCGATGAGCAATCTAAGGAGGAAGTCAGAAAAAAATTCCATTTATAATAGCGACTAAAAGAACCAAATATTTAGGAATAAACTTAACCAAGGACATAAAAGACCTGTATTCAGAAAACTACAAAACATTGCTAAAAGAAACCAAAGAAGACCTAAATAAATGGAAAGAGATTCAGTGTTCATGGATTGGAAGACTAAATATCATTAAGATGTCAGTTCTACCCAATAGCCTATTTTGCAGAAATTGAAAAGCCAATTATCAAATTTATTTGGAAGGATAAGGGGCCCCCAAAAAGCCAAAATTATCTTAAAAAAGAAGAACAAAGTTGGAGGACTCCCACTTCCTGACTTTAAAGCATATTATTTAGCTACAGTGGTCAAATCAGCATGGTACTGGCATAAAGATAGACATATTAATCAATGGAACCAAATCAAGAACTCAGAAATAGACCCTCACATCTACAGTCAAGTGATTTTTGACAAGGCTATCAAGCCTACCCAGCTGGGCCAGAACAGTCTATTCAACAAATGGTGCTGGGAGAACTGAATATCCATATTCAAAAGAAAGAAGGAGGACCTCTATCTCACACCTTATACAAAAATTAACTCAAAATAGATCAAGGACCTAAATATAAAAGCTAGAACCATAAAACTCCTAGAAGAAAATGTAGGGAAACATCTTCAAGATTTTGTGGATGGTGGTAGTTTCTTAAACCTTACACTCAAAGCACAAGCAAGGAAAGAAAAAATAGATAAAGAGGACCTCCTCAAAATTAAACACTTTTGTTCTTCAAAAGACTGTTAAGAACGTAAAAAAGCAGCCTACTCAATGGGAGAAAATATTTAGAAACTACATATCCGATAAGGGTTTGATATCAACGTTATATAAAGAGATCATACTACTCAAGGTTAAAAAGACAAGCAACCCAACTTAAAAATAGGCAAAAGACTTGAATATACATTTCTCCAAACAGGAAATACAAATGGCCAAAAAACACATGAAAAAAATCTTCAAAATCACTAGCTTTTGGGAAATGTAGACCAAAACTACAATGAGATACTATTTCATACCTTATAGAATGGCCATTATTTTTATTTATTTATTTATTTTTTAAGATTTTATTTATTTATTCATTTATCCCCCTCTTGCTGCTTGTGCTCGCTGGGTCAGCTAACCACGCTGTGCGGGAGGGCTTGCCTTCACCAGGAGGCCCCGGGAACCGAACCCAGGGCCTCCCATATGGTAAACGGGAGCCCTACTGATTGAGCCACAGCCACTTCCCATGGCCATTATTTTTTAAAAAAGAAACAGAAAACAACAAGTGTTGGAGAGGATGTGGAGAAACAGTAACACTCCTTCACTGTTGGTGGGAATGTAGAATGGTACATCCTTTGTGGAAGACAGTTTGGCAGTACCTCAAGCTGAATCTGGCAGTCCCGTTACTAGGAATATATTCAGAAGAACTGAAAGCAAGGACATGAACAGACATTTGTACACCGATGCTCATAGCAGCATTATTCACAATTGCTAAAATGTGGAACCAGCCCAAGTGTCCATCAACTGATGAATGGATAAACAAAATGTGGTATATACATACAATGGAATACTATTCAGCTCTAAGAAGAAATGAAATTGGGATGCATATGACAACATGGATGAACCATGAGGATGTTATGTTGACTGAAATAAGCCAAACACAAAAGGACAAATATTGTAGGATCTCACTAATATGAACTAAACACAATGAGTAAACTCATGGCGGTAAATTCCAGAATATAGGTTACTAGGAAATAGAATGTTGTGGGAATGGGAGCTGATGCTTAATGTATGTAGCCTTTTAAATAAGATTTATTGTAGAAGTGTGGAAATGAATAGAGTCGATGGTAACACATATAGTGAATATAACTAAAACTTGATTTATAAATGAGATTGTAGCTGAAAGAGGTAGTCTGTGGATGTAAATGTCAATTGAAAGGAAACTAGGAACTAATCTAGGGAATGTATTACAGTGATTTCGGCAGTGGATGAAGTTTGTGTTTAATAGTATAAGAATTAAAAAAAAATAGTATAAGAATGTTCTTTTACAAAGTGCTAAGAATTTGGTGATACATGAGAAAATTACAACTAATGTAACTTACGGATGATAGTTACAGTAATATTGTAATATTTTTGCAGCAACAACAAAGAAGATATATCATATCTAAGGACAATAGGAGGGATAAGGGGGTATGGGATTTTTCCTTTTGGAGTAATGAAAATATTCCAAAATTGACTGAGGTGATGACAGCACAACTCTGATGAAAATGAGCCATTTGTACATGGATGGATTGTACAAGGCATGGGACTTTATAACACAGGGTATCCAGTGATGGAGGATGGACTGTGTGTTAATAATCAGGTGGGTTGGGGGAAAAATACACCAAATGTAAGACATGGGCTATAGTTAGTAGTAATATTTTGACGATGCCCTTTCTTTCTTTCTTTCTTTTTAAAGATTTATTTTTATTTATTCCCCCCCTCCCCTTGTTTTTGCGCTCACTGTTGTGTTCTCTGTGTCCATTTGCTCTGTGCTCTTTGTGTCTGCTTGTCTTCTCTTCTTCTCTTTAGGAGGCACCCGGAACCGATCCTGGGACCTCCGCTGTAGGAGAGAGGCACTCAATCTCTTGAGCTACCTCAGCTTCCTGGTTTCTTGTGTCTCTCACTGTCTCTCCTCTTTGTCTCTTTTTGTTGCGCCAGTTCTCTGTGCAGGCCTGCTCGCTTTCACCAGGAGGCCCTGGGAAATGAACCCGGGACCTCCCATATGTTAGATGGGAGCCTGAGATGCCCTTTCATGGTTTGTAACAAATGTTTCTTTTTTTTTTTTTTTTTTAAGATTTTATTTATTTATTCATTTATCCCCCCCCTTGCTGCTTTTGCTCGCTGGGTCAGCTAACCACGCCGTGCGGGCGGGCTTGCCTTCACCAGGAGGCCCCGGGAACTGAACCCGGGGCCTCCCATATGGTAAACGGGAGCCCTACTGATTGAGCCACAGCCGCTTCCCACAAATGTTTCACAACAATGGAAGATGGGGGTTGTGTAGTAATGTATGGGAGCCCTGTATGATGATATGCATGGTTTTTTTTGTAAATTCACAATTTTTATTATACACTTACTGTTCATGTGTGTTCATGTATGAATGATATACTTCAATAAAATTTTATTTTTTTTCTATTGAACTGTAATATATGTATATAAAAGTGTATAAGCATCTGTGTACAACTGATTACTGATAACAAAGGTAACATGCCCATGTAACTCCTCTTCAGGGCACAGTTAACCTCTCCTTTGATCTCTTTAAATTTCATCATTGTCAAGGTTCCTGAATATAGCTAGAAATATTTATCTTTGGATTTTAAATTGTACTTTCTAACTTCATTTATTTTTATACTTCTAATATTTTCTTGGCCTATGTATTTTTAATTTTTCTTTAGTTTTTTCATCACTTACCTGTCTCTAGCTGGATGCCATGGGGATTTTTCAGTGGAATTTTGTCTATGCCCAGGGCTGCTGAGTATTGGGCCTGTGAGGCCAGTCATAATGGTAGTTGTGCTGGTGTAATTGAGGGAGACCAAAAGAGGCAGCAGAGAATCTGGGACTGCTGATCTGAGTGCCCCTTCCCTCCTGGAAAGTCTCCTTTCATAAAGTCTTTCAGTTTTAAAGTATTTTAGAAGATTGGGATTACAAGCAAGTACTTCCCTTCCATCGCTGGCACAGTGTCACCTTTGCCCAGGCTCTGACTTTCCTGTTAACTGCTTCCATCTTTCACACAGCCCTGCTGGCTGGATTCCCACTTGGGGAATGGGGCTGCGTTCCCACCTGTCTCTCTGGCTGCCTCTGGGTGAACTCCCTGCAGCCTTCTAACAGCCTTCTTTTTGGATGTCACACCCTCTAGGCCCAAGGCAGCCAAACTCCAGAACCCTTAGCTTGTGGGGCCGCCTTCCTTCTACCACTGCTGCAGCTGTGCTCACTAAGCTCTTGTTTGCCAAGCCAGCCCCCTTCTCTCTGATAAAATCACCTTAGTTTATATTTGGCCTTTTAATTAAACAACCCCAGCTGTGAATGGCAGCTTAAATCTTACTGATGGTAATTCCCACCACTTTAACTATCTGAAGGACTGCCTGCTGTGAGAAAAACAGAGCGATGATCAAAGAGTTTGTTCAGGTTTTCTGATTAAGCCTCTACCTAAACCTATGCAAGAAATCTGGGGTTACCTGTATTCCTGTGATGATCCCTAGATGTTCTTTTAAACTGGTAGATGCTCTTTTAAAGGATTATTTAAAATTTACAAATCCTGAAGTACCTAAGACATGTAAAAACATAAAGAATAATACAATACATACTTGTGAACCAGTTTTCAACTTTCAAAATTAAAACAGTATAAGTGTTATAGCTCTTTTAGAATTTGTCTAGTAGGTCTTCTGGCTTTAGCAGGAAGACCCATAAAACAACAACAACAAAAAACATTGTACACATGTCTCTTGCTGATAACTTTCATCTCCTTATTTCTATCCCTCTAGTAATCACTGTTCTGAATTTAGTGTTTATCATTCCCACAGATGGCCTTATACTTTTATACATTTGTATGTATCCCTAAATAACACATAGTATTATTTTGCATAGTTTTCTCTTTATGTATATGGTACAATGCAGTATATATTCTATTGTGATCTGCTTCTTTCATTATTAAGTCTTTAGTCTCACATAGATAGTTAAGTGCTTGCTTCCTTGGCCCCTCTGAAATATTGTGTTCCAATATGTTGCAACATTAATTTTATACTGTTTAAATAAGATTTTCTGACCTTTAAATCATCAGGGTGAGCTATTTTGGGTTAAGAGACTTCTTCCATCTCTGTTCTGACCCATGCCTTTTTTCATTCTGGAAATAAACTTGGGACACAACAGGGGAAGGCAAGAGCTTTCCACCCCCATCCCACTCCCTCTTAACTATACAGCTGCCTTGCCACACCCAGCCCTTCTCCTGTTTCTCTTCATTATGCCCTCCCCTCCCCACACCTTGGAAGCCAAAAACTTGAAATAGGACAGTGAGGAAGAAAACCCGGGATTCCGTGACATTGAGAGGGTCCTTCCACTTTGAATGAAAATATTTTGCTTCACTGATGGAACTTTGGAGTCCTTAGGTCTCTGAAGGGTAACTCTTCAAAATGGCTAAGAATTTCTTTGCCACTCATTTATTCAGTCGTTCAACAGGTATTTATTGATTACCCACTGTGCCAGATGGTGGAAATATATGGTGAGCAAACAAACATGGCCCCCGCTCTCATGGAACTCATAGTCTTGTGAGGGAGACAGAGATTAGTTAAATAATCACATAAGTAAACACAGAAATTATAACTGTGAATATTGCCACAAGAGAACATGTATAATGGGGATTTTGCCTAGTCAGGGAAAAAATATGCCTTCCTGAGGAAATGCCGATTTAATTGAGATCTAAAGACTGTGTAGAAGTTAACTAGAGGAAGAGGAGAAGAGAATGTTCCAGGTCAAATGCAAAGGCCTGGGAGGTGGAGGGGTCTGGCATGTTCATGGTGTTAGACTCCAGAAGTGGGGGGCGGGGGAGAAGGTGTGAGATGAGCCTGGAGAGGTCGAGCCAGACCAAGAAGGGCCATGTGGGCCATGGAAAGGACTTTTGTCTTCATCCTAAAAACAATGGGAAGTAATTTGTTTCATGTGTTATTTTTTTCCAGTTTAAAAAGCAGAAACTCCTCCTAGAACTGGACCAGTATGCCCCAGATGTGGCTGAACTCATTCGAACCCCTTTGGAAATGCGGTACATTCCTCTGAAAGTGGCCCTGTTGTAAGTATTCCTTGACAAAACAGGGCTCAGCGCCAACAAATGCGAGAAAAATCTGATGAGACTTTTCCATGTTGTTTGTTGTATTTTTGAAGATTTGCAATCTTAGTCATCAAGTATTTGCTATAGTTCTGTGTTCTGGCCAGCAAAAGAGACAGAGCCATTCTGTCTCTGTTGGGACAAAAACTCAAACAGGGACATGCACAATCAAACTCTTCACTAGTGTTTTTGACTTGATGCTGATCTGGGCTCCAGCCTACTTGTAACCAGTGTTTCTTTAAAAAAAAAAAAAAAAAAATTATTTGGGTGTGATATATGGATTGAATAAAATTCTGCTCTTTATGTGGCTGTTGTTTTAAGTACCTGGTATGTTTTATGTAGAATTTAGTCCTCCATCTGTAGTTCAGAAAACTGAAGTAAAATACCAAATTTAGAACCATCCCAGCTGGGTGATCAGTGGGAAAGGGAAGAACTTATTGAGGCTTTGTGAAAGAATTCTCTAGGGGTACCCAGTGCTGCTTTGTGAGTTTTATTCTTTCAGATTATTCCCTATTTATATTCCTGAGATAGACAAATGTGGATATTTTATTCAGTCAATAATAGTAATTGAATATTAATAATATAATAGTTTCTAGGGATACAGAGTAAACAAGACAGACAAGTTGCCTCATGGAAAAGCATGACTTTAGAATTTCAGAGTTAGAAGGGGCCTTATGAGGACAGTCTGTTCAATCCTTTGCCTTGTGTGTGAATCTCCTGTTCAGTAACCCAGATGGGTAGCTGTGTAGCATCTTCTTGAACATAACCTGCTTTTTCCTCCCACCAAAAAATTGGTGGTGGTGGGGTGTCAGTTCACATCCATGTATTTCATAAATTGGTTGGAGCTACCTAACAGAACCAGAGGTTTAGTAGCATTATGACTCCCTTACAGACTCATAAGTCTCCTGGGGGTAGTTTTGTAATAACAGCAGCTGTTTCTTTAAAAATTATGTAACAAACCTTGTTGTTGGGGGGAAAAAAAAACAGTTTCCAGGCCTTTGGCTTTAGCACTGCTAATCTTATAGCCCTGGGAGGTATTGGGTTTAAGGTCTTTATTTGTAGGTAATAATTATAATCTCTCTCTCAGACATTGGCATGTTTCTTCCTATCTGATAATTAGAATTATGTAACTAGTCTCCCTTTTCACTTTGTCTGCCAGGAAACTCAGAGCCAGATTTGAAGCTGATTATTACAATGCTATGGAAGATTCATTTGGTCTTCTTTTTCTGGCCTTTCCTTTCTCCTTTTATGTTTTCCCTGGTCTTGATTCTTTATGTTTTTATTTTGCTATTATCATCTTTTTCATTTTAGCTGCCTCAAATCCTTTGTGAAAGTAGGATAGAAATAAAGAAAAATAATAATCCATCATGAATATATAAGATTTTCCTACTCACAAGCATTTCAAATTCATTTCGCAGTCCATTCCTTCCCACCTCAGGAAAAGACTAGGCATTTCGGTTTATTTCCCTCCAGTGGAGGGTCAGGATGCTGTGAAGTTTAATAGCAGAATTCAACAGATTCTTATTCTTTCCTTGGAGACTGACTCAGTGGATACTGCTTGACTATCAAGAGGGCTAAATCTAAGCTGCTCCTCTGACCTTTTGAATTGGCGTAGCCTGTGTTAGAGCTTAGGAAAGGAACCTGGTTGAGAAAAAAAGTACTTTCCTAGTTTTTCAGAGACAGCTGTAGCCATTCCTAAGATATATGGCTCTGTGAGAATTGGTAGAATGTTATCAATTTTGAATTCTGAAGTAGTAGAAAGAACATAGGCTTTAGGGCCAGAAAATCCTATATTTATTGCCTTGTGAAACCTCGGGCAAGTTCCTTAACCACTGAGTCTCAGTTTCCTCATCTGCAAAATGGGAATGTTATTGCTAGTTTACAGGATTTCTGTGATAATTAAATGTGATGGTTTTACACATACCACTTAGTATGTGTAATAGGCAATCAGTGCTCAGGGCCTTTTTACTCGTTGACCCCAGCCCCCATTCCATTCTCATTTATTTGGGAGGACTCATTTCTAAAGAAGTTGCCTTTCTTTGAGCATGCTTTTAGTAAATCTCTTGGCTCTGGTGGCCAGGACTTCCTGGTCCTGTGACCATGATCACTAATGTCAAATATGTGTGTTCTTCCCTAGCTATCTCTTAAATCCCTACACGGTCTTGTCTTGTGTTGCCAAGTCTACCTGCGCCATCAACAATACCCTCATTGCTTTCTTCATTTTGACCACGATAAAAGGTAAGGCCCGTGAAGGAGAGTACAAAATTCAGTCCCTGATTTGTGCAGGGTTTTGTAACATTACATGCTGTGGCTTTTTTTTTAAAAACAATATAACACTTTAAAACTATTTTAATTACAGAAGTAATACGAGATTAATATAGAAAATTAGGAAATTTAGAGACACCAAGAGAAAAAAAAATAATTAAAACATCCTGAAATTCTACCACACAAAGAGTCTCTGTTAACAGTTTAAAAAAAAAAAAAAAAAAAAAAGTGGTAAAAGACTTATAATGAGAATAGCAGTCCTCTTCTTCTCTCTCCCCACTATTAGTTCAACTTCTTTGAAGCAACTACTTTCTTTTTTTTTTTTTTTTATTTATTTATTTTTTTATTTTTTTAAAGATTTTATTTATTTATTCATTTATCCCCCCCTTGCTGCTTGTGCTCGCTGGGTCAGCCAACCACGCCGTGCGGGCGGGCCTGCCCTCACCAGGAGGCCCCGGGAACCGAACCCGGGGCCTCCCATATGGTAAACGGGAGCCCTACTGATTGAGCCACAGCCGCTTCCCTGAAGCAACTACTTTCTGACTCTTGGTGGTATTTACTTCCATATTTATAAATAATACCTTACATTGCTATTTCATGAATTATGAATTTTCAGTGTTATCTATGAGTTCCAATTATGGGAGATAAATATTTAGTTCTTTTGTACCAATGTCCCCACTTTCCTACAGGAGTTATAACAGTTTTGATTAAATCAGTAATCAATGCCTATATCTTAGGACTAGGTATGTAATATTCACTGCTGGCCAAAGTAATAACTGTGATTACTTTTCCTTCCTTGTACAGCCTTCTCTTTTTTCCTGGGATTAACAGTTTGTTTTTACATATTTTTTTTGTTTAGTTTTTTTTTGGTACCAACCACTTGTTTTTCTCCCCAGTGCTCCATTAGATCTGTCAGGTGCCTAACAATGGTTTTTCCAATGTTTAAATACATCAGTCTGTCAAAATAATCTCCATTATTTTTCTGGAGACCTCACACACACATCCTCCATCCTGCTCCAATATGTCCTAGTTGTTCTCTGGACCTGGTACAAAGCTGTCATATTGGGTCTTCCCTTTGTAATTCTCCTGTGTTGTGTCCCTTCTTTCCTGGATTCCTTCTCTCCTTTGTTGTTTTTCTCCTCAGTTTTGCTGAAGTTCTTCCTCTAGTAGCTTTTTAAGAAATGGTATATGAGGTCTTGTATATTTTGAATCTCTACATGTCTAAAAAATATCTTTGTTTTACTTTAACACCAAATTAGTAGTTGGGCCAGGAAAAACTTTTCTTCCAGAATTTTATAACATTTTAGGACATTGCTTCACTATCTTTTTTTTTTGTTTGTTTGTTAAGATTTATTTATTTATCTATTTTTATTTTACCCCCCTCCCCATCTCATCTGTCTGCCCATTGTTTGCTGTCCAGGAGGCACCAGGAACCGAACCAGGACCTCCCCCATGGGAGGCGAGTGCCCCACGGCCTGAGCCACATCTGCTCCCCACCCCACGGGCTGCGGCATCTTCTGCCTTGTGACACCTGCTCATTTAGGCGTCTGCTCCTTGCAGTGGGTGGAGCATGTACAGGCATCTAGCTTGTTGCAGCAGGATGCAGCGCCATGCCGGTATCTAGCTTGTTGCGGCAGGGTGCAGTGTCTAGGTCTGGGACCCAAACCCGGGACCTCCCATGTGGTAGGTCATCTGGTTGAGCCACATCCACTTCCCTTCACTGTCTTCTAAAATCCTGGTATTGAGCAGTTTGATGCCATTGTATATAGCATGATCTTTCTTTCCAAAATCTTTTGGGATCTTCCTTTTGTCCTCAGTGTTTTGAAATTTCATGATACTATGCCTTGATGTGGGTCTTTTTTCATTCATTATGCTGGGTAATTGATAGATCCCTTCAATCTGGAGACTAGTGCCCTTTATTTCTAGAAAGTGTATTTTTCAAATTCTCTCCTCTCTGTTTTTTCTTTTCTCTTGTTTTGGAATTCTGTTGGATGTTGGACTTTCTTTCTTTTTTTTCTTTTTTTTTTAATATTGACTTGCCAGCTTTATTTTGGTTAGTATTTGCCTGCCATATTGGACTTTCTTGATTGGTCTGATTTGCATTATTTTATTTTCTATAGATTTTTCCATCTCTTTGACTTACTTTCTCTTACTTTTTCTGAGATAATTCCTTACTTTTATTTTCCAAATCTTCTCTTGAATTATTTTATTTATTTATTTTTTTTTTAAAGATTTTACTTATTTATTCATTTATCCCCCCCTTGCTGCTTGTGCTCGCTGGGTCAGCTAACCACGCTGTGCGGGCGGGCCTGCCCCCACCAGGAGGCCCCGGGAACCGAACCCGGGGCCTCCCATATGGTAAACGGGAGCCCCACTGATTCAGCCACAGCTGCTTCCCTATTTGTTTTATTTATCATAATTTTTCTTTCTTGATCTCTGTTTCTCTGAAGCATCCTGTTTTTATTTTACTGCCACAGAATCCTCTATCTCTCTGGAGATATATATATATATATATTCCCCCCTCCCCACCACCCCTTTCCTTCTGTTCTAAGTAGAGACTCTGTATCTTCCTGGTCTTTTCTTTTCTTTTCTTTTTCCTCTTAGTTTTGGACTCTTCTTTCATACTGGAGGAATTTCTCTTATGTGTGGTGATATGTTTATATTACAAGTGAGGTACTAACATATTGACTGCAGACTCTGTGCATGGGCAGAGCTTGTTGATAGATCATCCTCAGTGTAGGAAGTTGAGGCACTGAGCTGGCCTTTTTTGTTGGAGATGCTTCTAAATGTCATCCTCTGTAGGCTTTATTTTCCTCTGAAATGATTCAACTTTTCCAGAGAGGAATCCTCCAGTTTCCTGACTAGGGGTGGTGGAGTTAGGGTTGGGTGGGGTAGGGGGTGTATGTGACTGGCTGCTGAAGTTTTGAGAGTAGGAACAGAGAAGGAGGTTGAATTCAGTATATAGACTTTCATACAATCTCATTACATTTCAGCCAACACCTCACCTCAGCCTATCACTGTGCTTACTGTACCCTAGAACTGTGCCTCTTTAATTTTCTCCAGAACTGGCTTTTGATCATTTGGGGAGATGGGGATAGAAAGGGGGATAGGGTGTGTAGGCGTAGTCACCTGGATGCACATAGTTTGGGATGGGACCTGTGGTTTTCACTGGTCTATTACAAACTTTGAGCTTGATTTTTGTCTCTTTTTTTTTTTTTTTTTTTTTTTTGTGGTTCCATTATATTTGATTTTTGTCTTTTAAGCCCACCTTTCATAGTACCTGATGCCTTCAGGTACTGAATTTCTCAGAAGTTCTGTGGGTAAGTTGCTTGGTTTTTATTGGTATTCCACTATGCAAACCATTGAGCTGTAATTTCTTCCACATTGCTAAATCATCATATATCGTTTTTGTGTCTACTTTATGTTTTCCACTACTATGTTAAAATTAATTTTGTTGTAATCTCCTCTCCTGTTCTTTGGAGTTAAATACGAGTTTTTTATCCCTTTATTGTCATTTTAGTGAGGGTTTCGAAGGGAGCGATGATAAACACTTGTGATCAATCATTCTACCATTTTAAACTGGAATTCCCTCCATTAGCATTTGGGGTGTATAGTTCTGTTCCAGATTTTTTTCCCTACTTTTCTTCCAGACTTTTAAATATTGTATCAGTTAGCTATTGCCACAAAAATATTATTTTAAAAACCACTCCAAAACTTCGTGGCTTAAAACAATAAGCATTTACTTAGCTCATATGTCTGTGTGTCAGTTAGAGGTCAGCTGATCTAGGTTGGACTTGGCTGGGTAGTTTCTGCTCTCAGTGGGCTCATTCACACATAATGGCTGGTTGAAACTGGTTAATCTAGGCTGGTCTCTGCTTCACATGTCCATCATCCTCGTCCTGGACCAGGAAGCCAACTTAAGCATGTTCTTCTCATGGCAGTGGCAGAGGCACACTAGTAAGCAAGCCCAGTTGGGCATGCACTTTAAAAATTTCTGACCGGGAAGCGGCTGTGGCTCAATCGGTGGGGCTCCCGTTTACCATATGGGAGGCCCCGGGTTCAGTTCCCGGGGCCTCCTGGTGAAGGCAAGCCCGCCCGCACGGCGTGGTTGGCTGACCCAGCGAGCACAAGCAGCAAGGGGGGGGATAAATGAATAAATTAAAAAAAAAAAAAAAAACTTCTGATTGTATCACATGTACTAACATCCCATTGATCAAAACATAACATGGGGGAAGCGGCTGTGGCTCAGTTGGTTGGGCTCCCGTTTACCATATGGGAGGCCCCGGGTTCGATTCCCCAGGCCTCCTGGTGAAGGCAGGACAGCCCGCGCAGTGCGGTGAGCTGGCGCAGCGTGATGATGCAGCAAAGCAAGACAAGGAGACACAGAAGAATGCACAGCAGATGGACACAGCCAGGATGAGCGGCAAGGGGGAATAAATAAATTAATTAATCTTTAAAAAAACACAAAAACATAACATGGCTGAGACCAGAAGTGGAGATTTTCATCCTGTTCACAATGGGAGGGAATTGTAAAGTTACATAGTGTATTAGTCAGCCAAAGGGGTGCTGATGCAAGGTACCAAAAATCTGTTGGCTTTTATAAAGGGTATTTATTTGGGGTAAAAACTTACAGTTGCAAAGCCCTAAAGAGTCTAACTCAAGGTTGCTTTCTCACCAAAGATGAGTCTTTTAAAATAAGGAATATATGCTGCAACCTGGCAGAAGGGATGGAGTCCCAACCTTTGGAAATGTCACCTTTAAAATAGCCAAGTGCAAAGATGGACAGAAGACATGCCCTCTGAAGATATATGGAATAGAAGTCCCACACAAAAAATGTGAACTATGCCATTTAATAAAATCTTATTTGTGACCCTTTAAATCAATGGTAAAGGTTTCCTTGGAGGGGTAAAAGCATGTAAATGTTACATGTATCTCTTTTGTACCCACATTTTCTTAAGTTCCATAGAGAGAAATTAATTTTATTATATCACTCCAGATTTCTGTCTAATGAGTTCACAGACATTTTTGTAATGTTACACAAACTATTTTGTTTTACTTTTATCACTTATTTCATAGGAATCATGTTCAACATTAGTCACATGTCTTTTTTTAAAGTTAATTAAAAAAATTTTTAAATTTAGAAGTGTTCAGGTACTTGGTAAGAATACAAGAAATTCAAACACATAAAATAAAAAGTAAAAGTCTATTATCACCCCTCCTCTTCCTCCAATTTCATTCCTCATCTATGTTTGTTATGGTGTCCCAGGCGAGTTAATATGGCATACTCAGCATAGCCCTTGTCCTTTTCCAGACATTTGTTTCCCATTGTTGGCAGCTACCTTAAGTAGAGACCATCACAAACAGCATTTCTAATCTGTTAAAATATTTAAATAATTCTCTTTTAGCTAGGTCTCTGAACTACTCTTAACTCTTTGAGTATATGATTCCGACTAACAGTATATACAGTAAAGTTAGTTCAATTACAAACAGATGTAAACCATATTTCTACATTTCTATTTGTACTACGTAATTAAATATTTAATAAAGTTAGTGAAAGAATAATTCACTCTATTTAGAAAAGGAAACAGTTGAGACAATTCACAAGAGAAAAGCTATAAATATGAAAAAATCGGGAAGCGGCTGTGGCTCAATCAGTGGGGCTCCCGTTTGCCATATGGGAGGCCCGGGTTCGGTTCCCGGGGCCTCCTGGTGGGGGCGGGCCTGCCCGCACGGCGTGGTTGGCTGACCCGGCGAGCGCAGGCGGCAGGGGGGGGGATAAATGAATAAATAAATAAAATCTTAAAAAATAAAAAAAAATAAATAAATATGAAAAAATCAACTCCATAGGTAAATAATTAAGAAAAGCAAATTGAAATAATAAAGAAGTGCCATTTTTTGCCTTTCAAATTGGCAAGATTTTAGAAGCTAATTCTCAGTACTGGCAAAGGTGCTATAAATTGGTGGCACTTTCCCATATGGCAAGTTGGCAGCAGTTATAAAATGTTTGTACCTTTGATTTATTAATTCTACTTTTAAGAACCTATTCTAAAGTAATATAGAAATACAAAGATTTATGGTGTGAAGTCATTAATTGTGGGATTATTTATAACTAGAAAATATTTCAAAATAGAGGGAAGGATAAACCATATTCAGTAAATGTGGTAGTGAAATATGGTTTACCCATGTAGTAGATATAATGCACATGATGTTTAAAAATAATTGTAACTGAAGTGCAAATTGTAAATGAAGTGAAAATACATTTTTTTAAAGTAGAATAAAAATTATATATTTTAATAAAATATGATCTCAACAATTTTAAAACAATGAAAATAGAAAATAAATATCCCAAAAAAACAATACTTTTCACTGTGTAGTACGTTCATGGGTGATTTTTATTTCCTTTTAATATCTGTTTTTTCCCAGACTTCCACGGAACTGTGCCCACAGAAGGGAGCAGCCCCATTTGCTCTGTACTTTTTGACTCCTACCTGCTTTTCCTTGGCTTTCTTTTTTTTAAAGATTTATTTATTTACTTTATCCATTTTAAACCCCTCCCTTCCCCATTTGCTGTTTTGTGTCCATTCACTGGGCAATTCTCTGTGTCTGTTTCCTGCCATCTCTTCTCCTTCTCCTCCTCCTCCAGTCTTCACCAGTATTTAATCCTGGAGACCTCCGATGTAGGAGAGAGGTGCCCTGCCACCTGCGCCACCTCGGTTCCTGGCTTTTAGGCCTTTCGGAGCATCTCGTCTTGTCTCTCCCCTGTTACGTCATCATCTTGCTGCATGGCTCCCGGGGCCTGGCGGCTCACCAGCACACAGAGCCTGGCAGCCCATGCGCCTTCTATATATATATATATATTTTATTTTACCGGGAGGTCCCAGGGATCGAACCCAGGTCCCTCCATATGGCAGAAGGACGCCCAACCATTTGAGCCACATCCGCCCCGTCCTAGGCTTTCTTTGTAGCGATTACAGGGTTGCCTGGGACACAAGGAGAGACTCAGGCCAGGATAAGGCCTAGACCATTGTATTGTGATGTCCTCGTTGGGGGTTTTGGTCAGGAAACACAAATCTGTCTGTGGGCAGGGTTAATGTTAATTTAGTGGATTAGGTCGGTTTTTACTTTGAAGGTTGCTATTTTGATCAAGGGGTATTCTGCCTTTCAGTAAGCTAATTAAAAATTCTTATCCCTGTGAAGCAGTGTTCATTAGACTTTAAGGGAAAGGGAGGAAAAATGAAAAACAACAGATGTTATATAGATACTCCTGCTTGTTCGTTGTTGGTGTTTGTCAATAATGAGATGTCCCAGACTAGAAATTCTTAAGGTAGGTCACCCAAGGACCCTTCTAACTCACACTCCTTATTCCACCAAAAAAGACAGTGTGACAAGACTTGCTTCCCAAGGAGAAAGAAGGACTGGTACTGTCAGAAGGCAGTCAAGAGTGTTTAAGAGCTCAGACTCTGATGTCAGAAAGATCTACTAGCTAATCCCAGCTTCATCATTTCTTGGCTGCATCACCTTGGGCAAGTCACTGAACTGTTCTGGGCCTCAGTTTCTTTATGTATAACATGAAGATTGAAAGAATGCCTCATAGAATGAGTGTAATGAATAATGCATGTAAAGTACTTAGCATGGTATGGGGGCATGTACAAAATACTTAATAAGTGGTGGAGCTGGTTGTTATTCTTAACAATATCTTCCTTTTTTAAAGATCCCTCTGGATTAATAAGATCTCCTTGAGCCTTCTGGGGAGGTCTAGGAGAAGGTTAGAATAGAAGGTTCTCCTCCTGGAGCCCATCCCTGAAGGAAGCATGGCAGAATGATAATCCTCAGGGCTGATGATCCTATCACTTCCATTTGGTATTCCTCTAGGACATAGCCCTGCCCATGGAGAGAGTCACAGAGAACTCAAAGACCCAAAGGAAAAGCAGCCCAGACTAGGGTTTAGTTTATTCCAGTTATCAGCTATGTAAGCCTCAGGCAAGTCACAGAGCCTCAAGAGGCTGATCATGGAGATATATCTGCCACACAGTTAGTGGAGGAATAAATAAGAAATATAAAATGCTTAGCATACTTCTTCAGCAAAACCCGCTCAATAAATAGCTGCTGTGCATATTGTGATTTTTCTCATGCAGCCATAAATTGAGATCAAGAGGACAGTATAGTGATACAGTTAAAGAGTGTAGACTCTGGAGTCAGACTGTCTTGATTCAGATCCTATTACTTTTATTCACTGGTTTTGCCTAGGCAAATACTTAACTTCTCAGTCCTTCAGTTTCCTTATCTGTGAAAAAGAACAGTAATAGTACCCACTTTATGGAGTTATTGAAAGGACTAAATGACTTACTACATGTGTAAAAGTGCTTACATCAGTGGCTGAAACAGACTTTCTAGTAAATAAATTATTTTTTTAAGATTTATTTAATTTATTTATTTATTTCTCCCCACCTTCTTGTGGTTTTTCACTTGCTGAGTCTCTTCGTCTTCTCTGTTTCTTTAGGAAGCACCGGGAGCCGAACCCAGGACCTCCCATGTGGGAGGGAGGTGTTTAATCGCTTGAGCCACCTCTGCTCCCTGCTTTGTTGTGTCTTTCCTTCTGTTTTTCCTCCCCATGTCTCTTGTTGCATCATCTTGTTGAGTCAGCTCACTGTCTTCTTTAGGAGGCACTGGGAACCTCTGCTCCCTGCTTTGTTGTATCTCCCATTATGTTCTTTTCTTCTTGTGTCTCTTTTTGTGTCAGCTTGCCATGCCTGCCTGTTGCGCTGGCTCACTGTCTTCTTTAGGAAGCACCAGGATCTGAACCAGCGGCTTCCTTCAATAAATTATTATCATGGGAAGTGGATGTGGCTCAAGCTATTGGGCTCCCGCCTATGACACGGAGGTCCCTGGTTCGGTTCCTGTTGCCTCCTAAAGATAGTGAGCTGGTGCAGAGGGCAGGCATGGTGAGCTGATGCAACAAGATGATACAACAAGAGACACAAGAAGGAACATAATGAGAGACAGAACAAAGTAGAGAACAGAGGTGGCTCAAGTGATGAGGCGCCTCCCTCCTATATCTGAGGTCCCGGGTTTGGTTCCCAGTGCCTCCTAAAGAAACAAGGAAGAAGAACAGACACAGCAAGTGCAAACAATGAGGGGGTGGGGAGAAATAAATTTTTTAAAAAAATTATCATCATCACTGATACAGATGGACTGCTCTGGAAGAGGCTGCCCTGTTAAAAGAGCACAGTTGTGAAGGAATGTGGTACATAGGGCACTGCCCCCAGCTTCACCACCTCCTCCCTGGCAATCTCACTTGTTGTGTCAGGCCCTGGTGCAAACTGCCTTTTCTGGTGATCCTGTGGGATCTCAGCCCTTTGACCACATTCCAGTCTGACCCACTGCCTGTCGTGGTGCAATTCACTGTCTGTGACCCAGTCTCGGACTCTGCTCATTCCATGCAGTGTCCATATCCTGAACCAGTCCTCACGGCCTGACCTCATTGACATTCCTGCTCTATACTATAGTTGTGCCGCCCACCCAGCCCCAGATCACTTTCAAGATGCAGTTGCTGGAAGCAAAGTGTAACCCCAAGTCTTGGCAAGCTTTGTTTTGGCCTCTACAAATAGAGAGTAGGAAAACATTATTTAGAGCTAGATTAGGCTCTGAAATTCCCTGAGACTTTAGCTGTTGCACATATATCTTTGACTGATGGACTTCAATGAGCCGGTGATAAAGCCAAGGACTGGGCTTATACAGAAAGTCTAGTGCCTGAGTATCTGGGCTATACTAGCGGACATATGGTAGATTATATTATTTGTTTATTTTCTTTAATTCACAGATCTCTTGGCACAGATCCTCCCATTTATTTATTTTTATTTTATTTTATTTTATTTTAAAGATTTTATTTATTTATTCATTTATCCCCCCCTTGCTGCTTGTGCTCGCTGGGTCAGCTAACCACGCCGTGTGGGTGGGCTTGCCTTCACCAGGAGGCCCCGGGAACCGAACCCGGGGCCTCCCATATGGTAAACGGGAGCCCTACTGATTGAGCCACAGCCACTTCCCAGATCCTCCCATTTAGATCAGCAGGGTCCCCTAGCTCTTGCCTGCAGGAGGCTGCTGTTTCAGGCCTTATTTCAGATGCAGGCCTGTAGATAAATCAGTATTTTTGGTCAACTGCAAGCTCAACCCTTTATGATCTGCTCCTTGCCTGCTTGCTGGCAGTTTTTTTAGATTATAACTTATTACAGTATAAAACATATATACAGAAAAATACACAAATCATTAGTGTACAGTTTAATGAATTTTCACAAAATGGGAGAGTAACCAGTACCCAGATTAAGAAACAGAATATTACCAACATTCCCAGAAGCCCCTTTTTGTATCCACTTCTAGTCACTCCTCCCAGCTCTCACCCTGTCTTTACCATGTTGGGCTAATTCCAGTTCCTGCTCCCAGCACACCATTCTCTTGTGCCCTCCTGCCACTTGCACATGCTGTTCCCTTGGACTGCCCATTGTTTAAAAATGAGGTGTTGACTTTCCCTGGTGGGCTAGGTGTACTTCCTTCATATTTTTCTAATGTTTTTTTTTTTTTTTAATTTATTTTATTTATTTATCTTTCCCCACCCCCTTGTTGTTTTGCACTTGCTATGTCTGTTTGGCTTCTTTGTTTCTTTAGGAGGTACTGGTTACCGAACCCAGGACCTCCGATGTAGGAGGGAGGCACCTAATCACTTAAGCCACCTCCATTCTCTGTTCTCAGTGTTAGCTGTAATCACTATTATTATCACCTCTGCTTGGGCCTCATAGAGGAAGTGACATTTCAACTGGCCACTTAAGGATGGGTCTCTAACTAGAAGGAGGGAGGGGAAGGCTTAGCAGTGGGAATACCTGAGAACAGACACAGAGGAATGAAAGGGCATGATGTTTTCAGAAATTGGGCACTGGTCAGAGTAGCTGGAGGGCAGGGTATAATATGTGGGCTAGAGGTGAGAGGGGAAGCTGGAGAGGTAAGACTCAGATGGTGAAGGGTCTTGTTTGCTCTTAGAGTTTGGACTTAATCCAATAGGTGAAATGGCACCATTCAAAGTCTTTAAAGAGGGGCTAGTCACCATCTAAACTGTATTTTAAAAGAATCCTGGTGCTTCTGTGGAGGATGGACTGGATGAGAAAGGGGTTGGGGAGACCATGGAGGAGGAGAAGGAGGAGGAGGAAGAGGAGGAGGAGGAGGAAGAGGAGGAGGAGGAGGAAGAGGAGGAGGAGGAGGCTGTTGAACTCCTGGTGAGAGAGGATGAGCATGGGAACTGGAATGGTAGATGTTCCAGAGGTGGATCAGCAGGGTGACTGGTGGGAGGAGTGGAGGAACAGGAGGGGTGAAGAAGAGCTGGGGTAGCTGGGGTACCTGACATGAAGGAAAATATGTTGCTCCTGTTTTTCCCTCTAAGGATTTCACCCAAGGAAAGAAGACTGCTTCTTCCTGATCCTGGGTGCAAGTATTCTAAGACCCACAACTCCATTCTGTTCAGCTCTGAGCCTAATACACAGTCACCTGCTCCAGACAAGTAATTCTTGATCTCCGGGCGATCACAGCAGGACATGGCTGTGTTTATTTCACTCTCTGTTGTCTCTGCGGCGGAGAGAGAGGTGAAACCTATGCGTTTGTTTTTACCACATCTCTAAGACAGGACAGAGTTGGCCCATTAGTCTTTCTCCTTTGATAACAGACACAGGGGTATCTTCTCTTTGCCAACCCCAACCCAACAGAAAAACATGTTAAAGTAAAAAATTCTTTCCAATTTTTTTCCTTTCCTAGCCTGTTTCTTACAAAATGTCATTCAGATTTTTGACTTGGTCCGAGAATCTTGAGCCCACTGTTGCTGTTGGGCTCCAGAATGCCTTTCCCACCACTGACATCTCCCTGTTCCCTGTTTCCCAGTGACCTGGTTCTAGTTCTAGGTTTCTGTGGCTCAGCAGGTATGTGTGTGGGGCCTCTGCTGCTGGCATGGCTTGGCTGGGCATGTTCCTGTCCCTGCTCTGTCATACTTATGAGTACCCTGGATACGGAACATCATGCCTGGCACTGTGAACATGGCGAGACAGCCCCACCATAGAGCGTTCTGTCCTTCATCTTTCATATCTTCCTTTCTCTATCTTACTTCCACTTTCTGTCTAGAAATTGTTCCTAGCTAGTGAGTTTCCTTGGTTTGATGGATGGAGCACGGAAGCTCTTTTCTCTCCATTCCCTCTCCTATGAAGTAGTCACATTTATAACCTTCCCTCTTTCAAGATGGGTCATAGATGTTTCAAGTATATAGACCACTTTGTTGAGCAAACTGTGGATCACCTCCTTTTTGTCTCTGGGACTGGGCAGGTGAAGGTGTAAAACTCCTCAGACTGAATCGAGTGATTCCTTCCTCTTTTTATGAAACACCATTAAGTAGATGTCTGTTATTTTCAGTGAACAGTTGAGACCACATCAGTGAGAGTAACCGTGGGTATTACCATTTTATGGAACACTGTTATTATAAGACACCATCAGTTGCACCCTAGTGATTTCTGGGCCACACTTTGAAAGTGTGAACTCTAGCATTGGTTTTCAGGTGCTCTGTTGACTTAAACCATCTCAAAGGAATAGCAAATTTATGTTTTTAAAAAGGAAATGAGTTTTTTTTTCTTATGACAAAAACAAAGTATGTTCATTATGAAAAAATTAGAAAATATAGAGAAGAAAAATGAAACATCACCCACAGTTTCACCACCCAGAGGTAACCACTGTAAACTTTCCAATACCTAACCTTTTAGTCCTTTTTAATGTGTTTTTGCATGTTTTTTTTAAAGGTAACATAGTGTATATCTCTTTTATAGCCTTTACTTAATAGGATGTTATAAACAGCTTTCCACATCATTGCATATTCTTTTATAACATCATGTTTAATGATTCCATAGCAGTCCATTTTATGTAGGGAATGGGGACATTAATAATGAAAATTAATTCACTTTAATTAAAAATAATAATAAACCCATGGCCTGAAGATAGTACATAAGGAGGGGATGTTGTAAAAAATACTGATGGGAGATAGGTTTTACAGCTCTGAATATCATAAGCAATAATTGTAGGCTTAATAAAAAGGTAAGTTAAATAGGACATGGATGATCTTAATAGACTTGATTTCTTTATATATCGTTGGACTGAAGTTTTATAAAATTTTCCTGGGTCTAGAGATTTTACAAGAAATATACCTGTAGTGTCTCAGGTTGCCTAAGGTAGATGGTTTTGACTTCCTTGGATTCCTTGCATTGGAAATCAAGCTAAGAAGCTCCCACCCTGTGTGAGTTTGCATAATGCCTTGAGTGACAGGAGGCATTTAGCAGGTGGTTATTTGAGCAGTTATGGAAAATTTTCTGGTGATAGGTACTCACTGAGTCTAATCCTGATTAATGAGGCTGGATTATTCTATACATTTATTTCTTTTTACAGGCAGTGCCTTCCTCAGTGCTATTTTTCTTGCCTTAGCAACATACCAGTCTCTGTACCCACTCACCTTGTTTGTCCCTGGACTCCTCTATCTTCTCCAGGTAAGTACTTGCTGGTCAGAAGTCAGTACCCAAGAGACATTTAGTATATGACCTGGACCCTCATGGGAGAAAGGAGGGACATAGGTCAATAAAATCACCTTGTACCACTTGCTTTATACTTGAAAAGACAAAGAAACAAACATACTTGACTAACTTTAAACAAAGAGGATCTAATGATCTTTAAGTTCTAATTATGCATGTCATTACAAATTTATAAGTGCATTTCATTTTATATATTTGTAGTTGGGATCTACTAACCATCTTACATTCTCCATTTCTCACACAATATATATAGACCCCTCACTGAGCTCATTTATTTATCATTTCTTTATAATAACACTCACCTTGTAAAGTTCTTTTAGGGATTAAATGTGATAGTAGGTGCACCTGACAATGCTTGGCCCATAGGGGGTGATCAGTAAATATGAATTGAAGACTACAAATTGCTGACACTTACTGAAAACTTACTACATGCCAGGCACCATGCTAAGGTCTTTCTCTACAGACATCATCTCATGTCAACCTCATAAGAACTTTATGGGGTAGGTCCTATAATTCACCACATTTTACTGATGAGGAAGGCCGGAATGTGAAGTCACTTATTTAAGGTCACATGGCCAGCAAGTGACAGTGCTCATGAAATCAGGCAGTTTGACCCAAGAGCCTGCTCTCCTAACCATCACTCTTTTCTACTCATATAAGAATACACACATCTCATCAAGAGTAAGTAATTATTTGCAGGTCCACATAGTCCAACTATATTCTTAGAAGAGAAATGCTTCTTGAAAACATACAGGTGGCAGGGCCAGGATTCAAATCAGAAACATCTGATTTAGGAGCTTTTGTTCTTTTTTTTTAAGATTTTTATTTATTTATTTATTTATCCCCCCTTGCTGCTTGTGCTCGCTGTGTCCATTTGCTGTGCATTTTTCTGTGTCTACTTGTCTCCCTTTGTTGCATCATCTTGCTGTGTCAGCTCACCACGCCGCATGGGCTGGCTTGCTTTCACCAGGAGGCCCCGGAAACCGAACCCAGGGCCTCCCATATGGTAAACGGGAGCCCTATCGATTGAGCCACATCCGCTTCCCAGCCTTTGTTCTTAATCACAAAAACTTTTGCTAAATCTGTGTGTACCTCCATTTTACTGAAATAGGCCATAGGCTTGTCATTTTAACTGATTTTTTTTTTTTTTTTAAGATTTTTATTTATTTATTCATTTATCCCCCCCTTGCTGCTTGCGCTCGCCGGGTCAGCCAACCACGCCGCGCGGGCGGGCCTGCTTTCACCAGGAGGCCCCGGGAACCGAACCCGGGGCCTCCCATATGGTAAACGGGAGCCCCACTGATTGAGCCACAGCCACTTCCCCTTTAACTGATATTTTGATATTGTGTTATACACAATGTTACATAGTAAGCTTGGTCATTCTCCTCTTTGGGGCATGTGAGATGTGCCCTACTTATCACCAATATAAATTATGTAGAAATCTGTTTTTCTTTAAGTGATTTCCTTAAGGTATGTCCCTCCAGCTGAAACATTGGACCCAAAGGTGTGACAAGTTTTATAGTTCTCATTTTGCAGGGCCAGATTGTTTACCAAAAAATCTGAGCCAATTAGCACTGCCACTGTCAGTGTCTAAAGTGAAATGAATTGCTTACTTCCCAGTCTGCCAGCACTGGCTTTTCAGATTTTATGATTGCTAGTTTAATAGATGTATCACCATACTATGAAGTTATTTTGTTTTGATTTTCCTCACCACCATCCAGTACCAAAACATTTCCAACATTCCAAATAGGAACCCTGTATATTTTTTTCAAACAGTTTTATTCACACACCACACAATCCATCCAAAATGTACAATCAGTGGCTCTCAGTATAGTCGCAGAGCTGTGCATTCATCACCACAGTTTTAGAGCATTTTCATTACTCCAAAAAGAAAAACCCTTAACCTTTATACCAATAGCTACTAACATCAAAAACAAACAAAAATCAGATGTTAACATGCCTCCTGATGAAGGAACACACCACCACCAAAGTCTTGCCAAAGAGATAAAACCTGAGACTGATTGAGCCTCTGGATCCAGCTACCAATTTGTGAGAAATACTGAAGACAAAGCATGTAATTAGCAAAAGCCAGATTCTTGGAAGTTCTGTAAGTTCAATGCCCTGGGTTATTCAACAGATGAATCATAAGGAAAAAGAAAGAGAGGGAGGGGGAATCTGTAAGTTAAAAGAAGATTTAAAAATTATATCAAGTTGTTTAAAAATGGGCAAAACTAAACTACAGTGTGAAGGAATGCCAACGTATGTGAAGAGCCATAAAGAAATACACGGTAGGTGATAGCTGTAAAAAGCCAGGATAGTGGTTATTTGACAGGGCACACAAAGGGACTTACGGGGCAGCTGGAAAGTTCTTTCTCTTGTCTTGGGTGTTGGTTACAAGGATGCTCACTTTATAATCATCACTAAGCTATACATTTGTTTTATGTGGCTTTCTGTATTTGTGTTTTATTTTGCAATAAAGGGATTAAAAAATTCTTATCAGAATGTTCAGGGCATCGTTCTTCCAAACTTTCTACTTACATACTTTTTAAAAATTGTGGCAAAGTATGTTATACACACACATATAACATAACATTTGCCATTTTTAATTGTATAATTCAGTAGCATTAATTACATTTACAATCCTGTCCTGCCATCAGCACCCTCCATTCTAAAACGTTTTCATCATTCAAAATAGAAAACTCTTTATCCATTAAGCAGTTAACTCCCCAATCCCCCTTCCCCCAGCCCCTAGTAACCTCTAAGTTAGTTTCTGTCTCTATGAATTTGCTTATTCTAAATATTTCATATAAGTGGAATCATACTATATTTGTCCTGTGTGTCCGGCTTATTTCACTTAGCATAAAGTTTTCAAGGTTCATCCGTGTTGTAGCAGGTACTTTTGAAGTTTGTGATAGCAAATTTTTGTCAGGTTAAAGACATTGCTTTCTACTTTGAGTATCCTAAGTTTTTTTGTTTGTTTGTTTGTTTGACAATTTTATTAAAGTATAATTTCACCCATTTTTAAGTGTTCACTTCAAAGATTTTTAGAAAATTTACCAAGTTGTGCAGCCATCACCATAATCTAGTTCCAGAGTTTTTATCATGAGTAGTTTTTGAGTTCTTCACTTTTCTTCATATATCAAGATAATAAGGTTTATCTTAAGCTCTTTGTGATACACATATTAATAGCTTTTCTTATGTTAAACTAACCTTGAATTGGAATAAACCCAAGTTTGTCACGAGCTTGTTCATGCATTGCTGAATATTAGATAATTTTTCATTTAGCATTTTTGCATTTGTGTGGTTAAGTGGTTTTGGTATCAAGCTTATGGTATTTGCTCTGAAAGTTAATGTAAGATTAGCATCGTCTGCTCTTTGAATGTTGGTAGGAGTTGCCTATAAAATGAGCAGGGGCTGCTCTTTTCTTTGTGGGAAGATTTCTTATTACTGACTTAATTTATTTAATGTTTATAGGACCATTCAGATGTTCTATTTCTTCTTGAATTCATTTTTTCTCCATTTTTTTAATATTGAAAAATTTCAAACTTCCAGAAATTTGAAAGAGCAGTACAATATATACCTTTCACTTAGATTCTCCAGTTAACATTTTGCCACATTATCTATATCTATATAGATAAAAAGATCCTTCCTTCTTTCCTTCTCCTTTTCTTCCCTTCCCTTCCCTTCTCTTCCCCATCCTTCCCTCTCCCTTCCCTGAGGGAAGGCTGCAGACAACCACACACATCACCCCGAAATACTCAGAAGGTAACTTCTAAGAACTAGGACATTCTTGTATATAACTACTATCCCATTAGCACACCCAAGAAGTTTAACCTTGATAGAATATTATCTAATATATATACTCCAAATTCAAAATTCTCCAGTTTATACATTACCTTTATAGCATTTTGGGGGAGAGTGTTTTGGGCCCAATCAGGGATCATGTACTTTACTTAATTTTTATCTCCTTTGAATTCCACCTTTTATTTTATTTTTTTATGATATTGACTAATTGAATCATTTTTAATGATTTATACTTTTTAATAGAATCTGTCCATTTCACCTGACTTTTTAATTACCTTGCCATAAAGTTATTGTTATATACATATATTTTTAGGTACTGGGCCTGGGATTGAACCCTGGACCTCGCATGTGGGAAGCTGATGCTCAATCACTGAGCTACATAGGCTCCGCAAGTTGGTTCCCTCACTTGTTTGCTCGTTGTACGGTTTGTTTGTTTTTTTGCATTTAGGAGGCACTGGCTACCGGACCCGGGACCTCCCATGTGGGAAGCAGGCACTCAACCTCTTAACCCACATCTGATCCCAAGTTGTTTATTTTTATCTCAACCCTGATACCTCCATAGTTAGTCCCTTTTTATATTCCTAATATAAATTTATTCTCTCTTTTTCCTTGATCAGTCTTATCAGAGACCCATCAATCTCAGTCATTTCAAAGAACTACCTTTTGGCTTTGTTAATTCCTCATATTGTAGCTTTTTCCCTATTTCAATAAGTTCTGCTCTTATCTTTATTAAGTCCTTTCTTCTTTTGAGGTTTGTTCTGTTTCTAATATCTTTAGATGTTTAGCTCATTTATTTCCAGGCTTTTTTCTATTCAAATATGTTCCTAAGGCTGTATTTTTCCCTCAGAGAATTGTTTTTATCTACATTATCCAAATAGTGAATGAGGTATTTTCATAACTGTTAATTTATAACATTAAAATTTTCTCGTTTTCTTTTGATCCCTGGGTTATCTGGAAGTGTTTAAAATTTTCCTAAGATATTTTTAGGTTATCTTTTTATTAGTGATTTCCCTTTCATTGCATTATGGTCAGAGAATGGGGTCTGTGTGATACAGCTTCTTTGAAGTTTATTTATATTGCTTTATGGCCTGATTTACAGTATTTGGTAAGTTTTTACAAATGCCCCATATATGCTTGAAATGAGTGTATTCTCCAGCTATTTGGAGCTCTGTTCTATATAAGTATATTATGCCTTGGAAGACCTTATGAGATCAAGTTCTTAAGTATGCTATTCATATTTTCTACTTCATTACTGACTTTTGTCTACTTGATCTATAAATTGCTAGAGAAACATATTAAAATCTCCCACTGAAAAAGAAAAACAAGAAAAAAGAAAATATCTCCCACTGATGATGAATTTGTCTTTTTTTCTTTTGTTTCTCTGTCCATTTTTCTTTTATGTATTTTGAAACTATGTTATAGGTACATACCAGTTTAGAACTATTATATCTTCCTGGTGAATTAAACTTTTTCTCATTATGGCTTTTTTTTTAGGAGGTACTGGGGATTGAACCCAGAACCTCGTACATGGGAAGCAGGTGCTCAACCACTGAGCTACACCCACTCCCAGTGAGAGTTGATTTTTCCGTTTGTTTATTTTTAGGAGGTACCGGGAATCGAACCTGGGACCTCATACGTGGGAAGCCGGCACTCAACCGCTTGAGCTACATCTGCTCCCCTCATTATGGCATCTTTATCTCTGGCAATGCTGTTCACATTAAAGTCTATTTTATCTGTGATAGCATAAACAAACTAACTTTGTTTTGGTAGTTTACCTGGTATATCTTTTAGTCCTTTGATTTTCAACTTTACTGTCTTATGTTTTAAGGTATGTCTCTTGTAATAGCATATAGCTGTATAGCTGAATTGTTTTTTCTGACAATCTGATTTTTTAATTCAGAGTTTGGTACATTTACATTGGTTATGTTATATTTTAATTCATTTCTGTTTTCTTATGTACTGTTTTTTGGTATCTTATTTTCCTTTTCCTTTAGAACAAATTCTAAATTGTCTCTTTTCTCTCAGCATCTTTTTTTTTTTTTAAACATTTATTTTATTTATTTATTTCTCCCCACCCCCTTGTTGTGTGCACTTGCTATATCTGTTCATCTTCCTTGTTTCTTTAGGAGGCACTGGGAACCGAACCCAGGAACTCCGATATGGGAATGAGGCACCTAATTGTTTGAGCCACCTCTGTTCTCTGCTTTGTTGAGTCTCTCATTCTGTTTTTCTTCTTGCATGTCTTGTTGTGTCAGCTTGTCATGCCTGCCCGTCGCGCTAGCTCACTGTCTTCTTTAGGAGGCACCAGGAACTGAACCAGGGACCTCCCATGTGGTAGGCGGGAGCTCAGGTGTTTGAGCCATATCTGCTTCCCACAGCAAAAAAATTTACTGGAGGGAAAATATAGAAAATAGTATAATAAACAGCCAGAGAGTGAACAAATACTAAGATTCTTGTCATATTTGCTTCATAGTTTCTAATAAATATTACAAAAAAAAATATTACAGATGAAGTTAGTTTCTTAGGTTCCCCAATCCTGTTTTACTCTCTCCATCCCAGGAGGCTAATCTATCAAGGATATAATATATATCTGTCTAATCTATGTTTTTATACTTTTACCATATGCCTGTGTGTCTTTAAATAATACATAATATATAATTTCAAAATATTATAAAATGATATCGTATTATATGATTTGTTTGGCCACTTTGTATTTTAACTAACCTTATATATTTATTTTTTTGTTTGTTTGTTTGTTTTTTGTTTTTGTTTTGTTTTGTTTTGAGGTACCAGGGACTGGGATTGAACCCGGGACCTCATATGTGGGAAGCCGGCGCTCAACCACTGAGCCTCATTGGCTCCCCTGAGTGGGTTTTTGTTTTGTTTTGTTTTGCTTGTTGTTTGTTTTTTGTTTTTAGGAAGCACCAGGAACGGAACCCAGCTCCTCCCATGTGGGAAGCAGGCGCTCAACTGCTTGAGCCACACCCACAACCCAGTCTTATACTTTTGATATCTAGCCACATTGACACATAGAAATATGGCTTATTCATTTAACCTGCTCCATAGTATACCATTATATGATTATACCACAATTTATTTGTCTCTCTATTGGAACAATTGTGCTATCAATATCCTTTCATTTGTGTCTTGTGCAAATGTTCCAGTATACATACCTAGAAATGATATTACTAGGTTTGAGATTAGGGAATATGCACACTTAACACCTCTTTTTAACACTTATCTCCTTGTTACTTAATATTTTATTTCCATAAATATAGAGATAAAGATCCCAGCACATTTATAAACATTTGCATTGTGACATGGTTTTTCAGAAGGGATCTTGAAGTTTATCATAAGAATAGCTCTCTGTCCTTGATGTCCCTAACTGAATGTGTCACTTTGCCTTCTCTCCTAGCGGCAGTACATACCTGTGAAAGTGAAGAGCAAAGCCTTTTGGCTCTTCTCTTGGGAGTATGCCATGATGTACGTGGGAAGCCTAGCGGTAATCGTTTGCCTCTCGTTCTTCCTTCTCAGTTCCTGGGATTTCATTCCTGCAGTCCATGGCTTCATGTAAGCAATAACTTCATTAGAAAACTCTGGAAATTAATTTGCTTTTCACAGCTACAGCTGCAATCAGAGGGAGAGAGAACAGGGAGCATCTTAGAGCAGTGGTTCTCAACATTTACTGTGTGTCAGTCACTGGGAGGGTTTGTTAAAACACTTTTTGCTGGCCCCTTCCCCAGGAGTTCTGATTTTGTAGATCCAGAATAGGGACCAATAATTTGCATTTCTAAAAGTTTTGAGGTGAAGCTGATGCTGCTGGGCCAGAGACCACACTTTGAGAAGCACTGGTCTATAGCACATTTTTGATCCAGTGGGATTACAGAGCACTCTTTAGGAGTATCCAAAGTGACTCCCAGCCTCTGGGAGGTTTTGATTCATTCCTAAACAGAATTGGATATATTCCTCTACTGCAAGAGGGACTCTGACAATTTAAAAATAAAGCCACCTCTCATATGTCGAGGCTTTAGAGAAAATACCAATGGGTTTGCAGTATTGTAGGCTTGCCTGAGTTTATGTTCCTGAATTCTGCAAACATTTCCAAAAGTGTAGGGAGCTGAGGGGGTGGTCCCTGCCCAAGCCTTGAGGCTCACAGCCCAGTGGATGATAGATACTTAAACCCGTTCATGGTGGGGAAAGGGATCAAGAGTAGCAGAACTTACAATTGGGATTCTGGACTGTTTATTTGTGTTAAATCCTGGCTGAGCATTAATAATGACTTAGTATCTTTCAGCTCTTCATGCTCTTCCTTGGGTAGGAGTTTTTAATGGCTGATGAAAAGCTTTTCCTGGCTCTCTGCTGGGCCAGAGATCTGTGTTCTATACCTCATTTCACAGAACAGGAAGTGTAATTATAGTAAGAAGGAAAAAGACTTATCTGGGTTGGAGGCCTTGGCCAGTAAAGTCTGACCTTGAGCTGTTGCCCATCTCTCCCTTTTCATTGCCCATTTGCTGCCCTTTTTAAATTGTGAGTTGAAATCAGTTTGAACTCTCTACGTCAAAAATATAACGTAAACTTTTAAAAATATAAACACAAACTAGAGAGACAGAAACAGAATAGCAGCTGTGTACAGCAGGGGAAGCATAGGGAGATTGAGAGGTGATGAGTTTTTTTGGTTTGTTTGCTTTCTGTTTTTTATTATTATTATTATTATTATTATTATTATTATTGGAATAATGAAAATGCTTTAATAATGATTGAAGTGATGAATGCACAACTATGTGATTATACAAAATCTCATTGATTGTACACTTTGGATGGATTTACGCTAATATGTCAATAAGATTGATTTGTTAAAAAAACTTTTAGAAGAGCCAGAATTACAGCCAATCTTTATCTTATTTAACCAGACAAAAAATTTTCCAGTTAAGCCCTAATTTCTCAAATGAGATCTGGGTCCCTGGGGATCTTAGTCAGACCTTGCTGATGACTCCCCAAGCTCCCAGAATTCTCATTGCAGTTTTCAGCACTTGGTCTTTTGGCTCCTGCTGGGGGGATGTGTAGCAAGAATAGTGAGGAGAAGGATCTTTGAGTTTGCTCCTCTTGGCAAGTCTTTGGAATGACCAGAGTAGATATTGTTTATTTAAAACCCCTTCCTCCTTTGTTACACAGTACTGAGTAGCTCCTGGTTTTAAACATAAAAGAGCGGCTGGTGTCTTGATTTCTAGGATGAATCCCTGCCTCATTTCAGATCTTTAATGCATGCCAGAGCTTGGCTCAAGCTAATATCATTTGCAGGTTACCATCCTCTTTGTTCTGCCCCTTGTTTTTGTTAAGTGCCTGGAGAGTCCCTCATGTACTGATCTCTGTAGGAACAAAGTCGTCCTTGGCTGTCCAGCAGTGGCCAAAGTTTTCATGAGAAAATAATGGCAAAGCAAACCATTTATAACTTTGCTCTCTTTTTTTCTCTCCCTTTATTTTCTTAATTCCAGACTTTCTGTTCCAGATCTCACTCCAAATATTGGTCTTTTCTGGTACTTCTTTGCAGAGATGTTTGAGCACTTCAGCCTCTTCTTTGTATGTGTGTTTCAGATCAACGTCTTCTTCTACACCATCCCCTTAGCCATAAAGCTAAAGTAAGTGATGGGACCTGCTGCTTCTTTGTCCCCAGAGCCATCTGAGGACGCCCTACCCCCTTGTAGCCTTACACGTGCCCTTCAAACTGGGAACATCTGCTCCTAGGTTTATGCCACCTTTGCCCAAGGAAACCTAGCCCTCAATCGCCTCAGTTACAAATGGCCATAGAGCGATAGTCACACAAACCTGGCTGTGGGGAGGGTGCTTTGTAGGCCCAGCCATTTCCCTGAGTCTCACTTTGAGGTGCTCGAACCCACGTTGCTGCTGACACTCACAGAGGATGGCTTGGGTCAGTATGGTCAGGTTGGCCATTTTGGACAAGAGCAGGGGGTTGGGGGATTGTCGTAGGAAAAAGTAGATCTGGTTGGGTGTTGTCCACAGCCCAATGATAGTTTGCCCAAGGGGACTCGGAATGCATTAGTCGAGCGGCTGGCCACCTGCAGCTCTAGTTAATCTTCTGATCGATTTCCCTCAAAAGGGTTTGTCTGTGGCTCTCCCTTCTGCTGTGTAGGAGAGCCAACATGTTGAGCACTGCTCCATCCCAGGCACCTTTCCAGGCTCTCTGAAAACATAATCATATCTAACTCTGCCTGCAATGCTGGGAGGTAGGCATTATATTATTATCATCATCCCCATTATATAATTGAGGAAATTGATACTCAGAGAGGTGAAATGATTTTCCCAATATCACACAGCTAGTGGGCAGTGGAGCTGGGATTCAAACCCAGGTTTGTCTGGCTCCAGAATCTATGTTCATTCCCCACACCACGCCAAGTGCTGGCAGCCTGTAGTAGCCCTGGAAATGGTTCTGTTATCCTAGGCTCAGAGAAGGAAAAACAGGCACAGACAGGTTCAGACACGCCTGGATGTCCAGGGTACATGGAAACGAGTTGATTTAGATTTCAGGAGCTTTAGTTCTCTGCCCTAACCTTCCTGCCATTCTCCACGGCCAGTCCACCAGTGCACATGGATTCCATTCTGGAAAAGCTCTGAGCTGATGCGTCCTTCCCGTGGCACAGCTGCAGCCTGGCAGCTGACAGAAAACCCTCCTTCCTTGGCCTGGCAGCCTCAAGAACTGAGGCAGCTTTGCCCAGCCAAGCTTGCCAGCTGTCTGTGGTCCACCTTCCCGGCCCCTGTTCTGGCCAGGCCCATGCACTGGGCTGAGAAGCAGGGCTAGCCCAGAGCACCTTCCCTAGCAGCTTCTATTGTCTGGGTAGACAATAACACCACCATCCCGTGACCCTCCCGGGCAGGGCCTCATGGACAGAGGATATGAAGAAACCCAGTCACCTCACTGGATTTGAAGCTCCAACGAAACTCTCCAGCTCCTCTGCAGCTTCTGCTTCTGGCCCCAGCTTAGTGGGAGCAGAGCCCTTCAGGCTACCTCTCTCCAGGCAGTCCTGCAGGAGGTTCTAGTCTCAGTGGTTTTTATCACTACATTTTTACTGTCCTTTCTATAGAAGTGATGGAGCTGTTACCTGCTACCTAAAAAACCCAAAACCAGTACTGTCTTTAGAAAGAGGTTGAAGATGTTCGCTGAGCTAGCTGGACTCTTCTTAGAAGCTACAGGACTGTAAGATTTTGCCAAGCTGAGTTTCCAAGACATTTGCTGTGTAGCAGTGCTGGAGTGTTTGGGGTATGTCCATGTTTGTCTCTACATCTCAGATTTATATCCACTGAGTCACCCTGATCTTAGACCTGCAAGACAAGAATGTCATTAACCTCTGAAGAAAACCCTCCTGAGCTGGGCATCCAGGTACCGTGCAGAAGTAGGCCACACGCATGATTTTTAGGGACAGCTGACGAGGATACTAAGTCTGGCCTCTTCCTGTTGCTTCCCTTCTGCACTTGGTCCAATTCTACTGGAGATGGAGCTCCCCCAAGCCTGCCCTGACCAGAGCTGTGAAATATGTCAATTGCTCAGGAGAACAGTATTGTTTTAGTGGTTAGGAGCTCTGGAGACAAACAACTCCATCGCTTCCTAACTTGCTTAGTCATCTCACTTCTCTGAACTTCAGTTTCCTCATCTGTAAAGTGTGGGTGATGGTATTGCCTATACCTGAGGGGTAGTTGTGAGGATCACATGAGATGATGCAAGCAAAGGGCCTAGCACAAAACTTACCACAGAGTCAGTGTTCTGGAAATGGTAGCCGTTATGATCACTTACTAGTTTAAGGTAACAAGAAGCCAGTCCCAGCTCTTAAGGGCTAAAAATCTGCTTGCAGTGTTCAGTTCTCTTTCTGGAAACGAACTCACCATAGCCAAGGGCATGCAGGCCTCACTTACCATATTGTCAGGGTTAAAAACGCCCGCAAGGAGGTATTTCCTGCCTTGGTCCAGTTGTCAGAGGGGCCTCTGGCAACGGAGGCTGTCTAATTACTTTGACAAGCAGTCATTTAAGCCCAATAATGAAGAACACTGACTTCATTTGTTTTCTTCCTTGGGTGGCTTCCTAGGGGAAGGTCTGGAACAGTTAGAGACAGAGGAGGAGTAGGTTGATAGGAACTGTCTCTGTGGGCAGTTTCTTTAGCATTTGCTGGGCCCTCCTCACCAGCTCTGGGCATTTCTGGGTCCCTGCAGTTTTCTGCTTTGCCACTTGGGTGTGGCCCCTCTGGCCCCTTGCCTTGTAGCAGAGCCAGCCCCTGCCTGAGGTCCCCTGGGGAGTGTTTCGAGTAGGGCAGATGGGATCAGGAATCTCTGGGTTGGACCTGGTCTCAGGCTGATGTCTGTCTGTCTGTCTGTTTTCCCTGCTGTGCCCCAGAGAGCACCCCATGTTCTTCATGTTCATCCAGATTGCTATCATCTCCATCTTCAAATCCTACCCAACAGTGGGGGATGTGGCTCTCTACATGGCCTTCTTCCCTGTGTGGAACCATCTCTACAGATGTGAGTACTCCTGCCTCTAACCCTCTGGTGGGAAAGTTGTGTCAGTCTGGCCCCTGGATGAAACAGCCAGGAGCAGGCACCCATAGGCCTTTACTGGGCATCGGCTAAGCTAGCTGTGCCGGGAGAGAGGCACTGACATGAGGCACAATGTCTGTCCCCTAGGTGTTTATGGCCTAGCAATGATAATAAAAATAACTACCATTTATTGAGCACTTACTGTGTACCTGGCACTGTGGTTCTAAGAGTGTTACATGCATTTGCACATTTTATCTTCACACCAGTCTTTGAGGAAAGTATCCCGATTTTGCAGATGAGAAAACTAGGGTAGGGAAAGGTAGAGCCTCTTGTTCAAGGTCACAGGACTGATAAGTGGAAGAGCTGGGATTAGAATCCAGATCTAGGAGCCCCTAGCCAGCACTCTCTGTGATGATGGAAGTATCCTATATCCTCACGTCCAACAGGGTGGCCACTAGTGGTTAGTGTGACTGAGGGACTGAATTTTTCATTTTATTTATTTATTTTTCCTTTATTTTTTTAAAGGAGGTACTGGGGATTGAACCTGAGACCTCGTACATGGAAAGCTGGCACTCAACCACTGAGCTACACCCGCTCCCCAATTTTATTTCATTTCAATTCATATTTAATTTAAGAAGGTACCTGTAGACAACACAACTCTAGACCTTAGTGTTTGAATCACTCTCCAGTATTGCACCCAAAGGTTTAATAAAAGACAGATGGGCAACACTAATCTTCCTACCCACTGCAGAGACCCTCCAAGCTCTAACCATTGCTTTCTCAGAAGATGGCTTAGCAGTGATCTAGTTGTGCTCCCCTCGACCAACTCTTAGCCCTCTGGGGTGGGTCATTTTCAGTGTTTGTGGGCTCCTTTAGAGCAGAGATCATGACTCATTTGCCTCTGTATTCCCAGCACCCAGGATTAAACCTGACATACATTAGGAACTCAGCAAATGTTTGGGGGTGGATTTTTTTAAACCTCGGTAATAAAGAGGCAGTGTCAGTGCCTCTATAAAATAAAGTGGGAACGGAGGGAAGCGGCTGTGGCTCAATCAGTAGGGCTCCCGTTTACCATATGGGAGGCCCCGGGTTCGGTTCCCGGGGCCTCCTGGTGAAGGCAAGCCCGCCCGCACGGCGTGGTTAGCTGACCCAGCGAGCACAAGCAGCAAGGGGGGGATAGATGAATAAATAAATAAATAAATCTTTAAAAAAAAAAAAAGTGGGAAGGGAGCAGTTGAACTTTCCTTGCCTACACAGCAAGGTGTCAAGAATGAATGCAGGGAGTGCAGGTTTCAGAGGAAGTGAGTCCTTGTTGTTGTTCTGGGGCTGTTTGGGTGTCAACCAGGAAGTGAAACTGACCAGCTGCCAGCAAAAAACCTACCCATAAGTGTGGGCCTCTGAGAGAAGGTAAACAGCTGGATGGGCGGGCCAAGCCAGGTCTGCTCCTGCAGGTGGTGGCCTGGTGGGGCAGTGACCAGTCCAGCCTGACTGGGAGAAGGAAATGGCATCTGCTGCCTGTGACATCCTCATTGCACAGACAAGAACCTCCCAGTCCATCAAGCTTATTGGCAGAGTGGCCAGTGACAAATCCCAAGACTACTGTAGACATATAGACAAACCCTTTTGTGACAGGGTGGCTGGTGGGGATGTTGATCTTCAGTTTTCCAAAAGTAAAATGTTATTTTCTTAGCTCATCTGTCCTACACAGGACACTCTTCCTAGGTTAATATTTTTCATTCCATAGTGTTCATTTGAGTCTGAATCCTGGCTTTCCCATTATTAGCTACATGTCCTTAGGCAAATCATTTAACGTCTCTGAGCTTCAGTATTTTCATCTGTCAAATGGTGAGAATATTCTTTCATGGGCGTTTTAAGTTTCAGAAAGATATATGCTGGGGATTGAACATGGGACCTCGTACCTGTGAAGCAGGTGCGCAACCACTGACCTACAGCTGCTCCCCATACAGATGCTTTTAATTTTAATGCATTTACATTTATCAATATTTGCCTGCACTGTTTGGTTCTGTGTGCATATTCAATAAATCTTCCTCTAATGAGAAAAAAAGAAAAGAAAAAAAAAAAAAAAGAAAGTATATATGTAAATAACACTGCAGTTATCATGATCAGTAATAAATAATAATCATGCAGGGTGATCTGCATTGTTGTGCTTGGTAACCAGCAGAATTATTGGAATAAACATATCTCCAAAGCTTGAAATAAGCCATTTTATGCCTTTAGGGGCCACCTGGATGGTCTAATAGATGCTGTTGCTGGCTGGCTGGGCGAGCAGTATACATGTTCAGCTTTGTCTGAAGCTCCAGCAGAGACCCGTGGCTGCTGCTCTTTGCTGCCCAGCTCGTAGAGCAGGGACTACTCCTGCTTGGAATACCTTTTTGGGGCCTGACAACTCTGAGTCATTACATTCAGCCAAGAGCATCCTCAGCTCTGAGTGGAGACTTTGAGAAGCCTTTAAGCCTAGATTGAATATATTCAGAATTTTAGTGTGGTTCGGAATTGAGTTTAAAGAGTTGCCAGTGCTAACACGCCTGCTCACATTCCCCTTTTTGTTTTCCTGTACTGGTCAGTGAGGAGGAAGAGAGGAACAGGGGCCCTTCTCGGAGTGTTGGACCCATGCTGAACTCTTTGGTGCTTGGGGCCAAGATGAGTCATACAGACAGACAGTTGCAGTGTTAGAGAACAGCCTGCTGGCAGAGTGCATCTCAGCCTGCACTGGTCCAGCATAGAAACGAATTTTTTTGTCTGAATGCCTGAAGCTCAGGAAAGTGACTTGCCTAAAGTCCCATAATTTGTCGGTAATGGAACCAGAGATTGGATAAGCCACCCACTGGATGAAGTGGAGAGTCTGATTCCACCTGGTCTAGCAAGTCTGATGAAGGGCGAACCCATTTGTCTCATTAGGCCCTGGTCATCTCTGACATCTCTGACACCTCTGGAGCCTGGAACAAGCTGTCCTGTGTCCCCAGTTTCCAGCTTCATTGCCCTGGCACATAGCTTTAATCCTGTGGCCTGTCAGCCAGCTCCAAGTTCCTGCAAAGGTCACCATAGGCCAGAAGCCAACTGGATGCTGGTGACATTTCCCTAAACACATGCTCTTAGTGATTGCACCCAGGAGCTGCATGTGAACCTCCCTCAGTCTCTTTTCCTTGGTCACCTTCCATCACCCCATCTGAAATCCATAGTGGCTGGAGGCATGGAACAAAGACCAACCTGGGCTGTCAGACCATGGGAGTTTTATTTTAGGAATATTTTACAGTCTTTTCAGCAAAATAATTTCCAGTGGATCAGAAGGAACCATTGAAGAATATAAAAGTGATGTTGGAGTGCAGGGATGGTAAATAGTTTTTTGGGATTTTTTTTCTTTCTTGAGGTTATAAATTATTTAATTATTATAATCCTCAGTGCAAACATCCCTTTCCTCAGATGTCTCACATGTTGTTCCTGGGAACAAAGGTAAAAGCTTCCCTGGAAGGTCTCAGGAAGACGGGAATCAGGGCTTTGAGTTCTCATCTGAAAACCCAGAATTGAAGAAATTTCAGATCACTAAAGAGAACCGTGGGATCCCTCCAGGCCAGTGTTCCCAAATTTTAGGATTTCACAGCCCATTAAGATTTCAAAAAAAATTTGGAAGGGCGGCAGAGTTGCTAACTTTTTATTAAAACAATCAACCACCAGACATCCATCCCCATTCATAAAAGGAAAAGAAAGGATTTTTAAATAACAGCAACAAAAAGACACCTATCATTTCACAATAAAGAATGAACCTTAACTTGAAAACATTCAGCTTTAAAAAATATTATGAACCTTGTCCTGATTATTCTCACTTTGACACAGATCAGTAAAATCTCTGTTGTGGACTGGTAAGGGTCTGCAGCCTCTTATTTCAACATTATTATTATAAGCTAGCAACTGTCAACCCTGGTTGCGTACTGGAATCACCTGGGAGGCTTTTGAAAAAATAG